>JAQMYF010009381.1:0-13379 GCA_030014195.1 Neosilurus mollespiculum
GAGAAGACTTTATGGAGGGGTTCAGTTTTTCCCTCATCGATTCAAGACGTCGGTGAGAAATGAACCCGACGCCGGATAGAAATAAATGTTCTGCTGATGGAGTTTGTTGAAACAATGCCACGATGGTTGTGTGCTGTAAAGCAAGGATAAAGGCTCTCCATGAAAATATTAGAGTGTGTGACTTTTATTTCGGCCTGGGAGCGGAATAGTAGTAGTACTATTTGTTCTATATGGCCTTAGCTTGTAATGTATTTACTATAAATGTCTGAAGAATCATTGGCACCTTTCATTAGAATCATTCATCTCACACCTGCGAGAGAAAGCCGAGAACCCACTGAACCCCCAAGTACAAGCGAACAACGCGACCAGCTCCACACAAACAATAACTGTGGTTTGGAGAACCGCAGGAAATGAATAAAACATGTCATGTGTTTTGGGATGGATGTGAGCTGTTAAAATGAGCCGTGAGATTTAATCGGAGCTGAAGCGCCGTGCTGTAGCGCTGCAGGAATGTCATGTCTGCTGGAGACTCAGAGCAAAGATCCCATTCTTCTCATATCATTTATTTGGAACCTTCTCTGTGTTCTCCGTTGCTCTGTACTGTGCACTTAGTAAATGCTTGTTAATGGTTTACGTGAAAGAGTTATGAGGATGTTTTGGGTCTACATTTCCTTTCATAAAAGATTTTTTACTATTAATATTATTTTAATTTAACCTTTATTTATACAGGAAGTCCCGCTGAGACACAATGTCTCGTTGGCAAGGGAGACCTGTTACCTCCATGATGAAGGTTATGTTTTACCCTCAGTTTGTTTCCAGGACATTTCTAACAGAGGTGGAGCGTTGGATAAGAAAGACCCCATTCGATTTTGGAGCTGGTCTGGATTAAATTCTGGATCCAGGAATTTTTGTGACACTGTGAGACTTTTTGCACTCTTTAGGTCCTTGTTTTCACTCAGTATATTATTATTATTATTATTATTATTATTATTATTATTATTATTATTATTATTATTATTATTACTGCCATTATAATTAGTAGTATTTTCATTCACTTATAAATTTTTTAAGCCGCTTATTCTTAATCAGGGTTGCGGGGAGGCTGGCGCCCATCTCAGCCAGGGTACACCCTGAACAGCTAACTAAGCCATCGCAGGGCAACACACACACACACACACAACTATTTACACTCACACTCACACTCACACCTAGGGGTGATTTGGAACAGCCAATTAACCTACTGTGCATCTTTTGTACTGTGGGAGGAAACCGGAGCCCCCGGAGGAAACCCACGCAAGCACAGGGAGAACATGCAAACTCCACACAGAATCGAACCCAGGACCTTCCTGCTGTGAGGCGGACGTGCTGACCACTGCAGCACCGAGCCGCCAAATATATTTATACATATATAAATTAATTAATGATATAAAATTTAATATATCTGGTTTATAAAATGATACAATTTATTCTGGATTAAAATATTTTGTAATGATTTTGTGATTTTGTGAGACAAGCTGCACTGAGATTAAATAATTAAACTGAAGGATAATGTTAAAAATTTCAAGTCGTTTTTTTTTTTTTTTTTTAATTTGAAAGCAGTGCTAAATCAAACGGCTTTTTCTGAATAGAAATCAAATTGCCGCCCCCTTTTCTATTCAGTGCCTCTCCCAGTGTAACGGAAGGATTGTTTTTGAGTAATGTGTAAACTGGGTTTCTCTTCAGGCTCGCTTTCCCTTCCCTCCATCCCTACAGGAAACTCAAATTGAAACTTGAGACATGAAGCAGTTTGAATTTGTGAATTTCACAAACACGCCTGCAGCATCCTTTCTTTCTGCCGTGTGGGAAATTTGGGGAAATTTTCAGTATGCATTTTTTTTTCCTCGCCGGTGAGACTCGCTGGATGATAATTCACAAACATGAAGGGAGGCGAGGCGTCTCTGCAGGAGCACTGATGTGTCTTGTCAGAGTGTGTGTGTGTGTGTGTGTGTGTGTGTGTGGAAGTGGAGATGACTTTTAGCAAATCTTCAAGGATTCACACGCACCGCTTCCTGACACTGTGTGGCATCATCTTAAAACCTCCGCCTGGTTTTTTTTATTATTCAGATCCTCTCAGAAGACACCTCCCTCCTCCTTTGTGTTTTTCTTCTTTTGTTGAACTTATTTTTTTTTTTTTAATGTGTCCTTTAATCTTTCAGATAGTAAGTCAGTGAAGGACACAGAACTAAACGTCTTCAGGAGTGAGCGCAATTCCACAGTGACTTTTTTTGCTGTTTGTTGTTACAGGTATCTTTGTGGAACACTTATGAAACAAGTCGGTTCGTGTTCTCACTAATGCGCCAGCGGAGCACCGGTGATAAGGAAAAAGTGTCATGTCATCGAACGGCTTTTGGAACTTCAAGAAAATCCTAAAGCGTACGTCCCTCCGTCCCTCCGTCCCTCCGTCGTTGAAAATGTTATATCTCAAAAAGTAAAAATGTAAGAAAGTTTTTTTATGGGAAACAGAAAAAGAGGCGTATAATACTTGGGTCACATGATGTGATAGTTAACGATGTGATATAAATAATACCCCTTTTACGCTGATGCAACTTGACCCGCGGAACAACCTGTGATTGTCATTGCGTGTATCGCAAGTTGCCGCAGAGAACCGTCAGCACTGCGGCCTTCGCGGTAAATTCTAACACGTTTGATCTTTGCGCCGCATTTCTGCGGAAAGGCCAAACATGTATCATTTCCGCGTGACAATGTGACACCACCGCCAGCATCATATGACCACCGTGAACAACGTGTGAACATCGACAAGCACCGGATTGCTGGCGGTGACCATATGATGCTCACGGTGATCATACGTTTTTTTCCACGAGTGAATCTTCACCTCTGCTATTGTTGTAGAAGGTGGGCAACATGAGAAAACGTTCCATTTTCCACAACCACACTGCGGGCTGTTCCTCCTCGGGGTACCGCAGGTATCCGCGTGAAAGTTGCGTCGGTGACAAAGGGGTATAACGAACTAATGATGTTGTTGTGTTATTGAAATGTTCTCTAAAACCAAGATTTCTAAATGGCTTACTTTACATGTTGAGACTTAGATTATTGTTTCGCTTGTTTTTGTTCCCTTCTATAAACATGTTATTAAACTGAATCTTGACATACATAAGATACGCTACAGGGTCTGAGAGTTCCCAACAAAAACTTAAGGGAACGTAAGGGAAATCATAAAGAAGCATTTCTTCATGCATTTTCCTATATGCAGTCAGGAGTGTGTGTGTGTGTGTGTGTGTGTGTGAAGCTTCATCCTGTCAGAATGAGTGCTGGCTGTAATTAAGATGCTGCTTGTAATCATTTGAGTGATCAGTTAAGTATTATTTCTTCATTAAGAAACATTTACACAGTAAGAACGTCAGGCTTGATTTATCACACTGGCGGAAATTCCATCCCACGTTTTTATTCCTGAGTCTGTGTTAAATGTCTGTATAAGACGTGTGAGATCACGCAGTTTAAATCACGTATTTGTTTCAATTTCTTACCGGCTAAAAAAAAAAACACTTTGTAAAACATCATTCATTCATTTTCTGAAGCGCTTAATCCTAATCAGGGTCGCGGGGAGGCTGGAGACCATCGCAGGGCAGAAACATGCTGACGGCAACTCAGTGAACTGTTCTTTACGAACGACAGCGATGGTTCTTTTCCTCTCACCACAGACAGGGAGAGACATGGCCGGCTTTTGATAACACAGTTAGCTGCACTGGGGGGACAGCAGTGACATCTCGGTGATAGTGGGACTTGAACCCCCGACCTTCGGATCAGTAATCCAGCGCCCTACCACCGGGCCACCACCGCCCCTCTTTGTGAAACTTACTCACTCAAAACTAATCCATAAATGAGGACAAATAGGACTAGCTGATCCCCTGGGACAAAAGTAATGGCACCCTGTTAAATGAGTGCGTGTCCTTGGCACTGCAGGGGCTGAGCTGCATTACTGGAACATTTTGTGCACCAGAGGCAAACTGGCCATCTGTAGCTTCTGGAAAGGTTCAGAATCACCATCCGTTCAGTGGCTCTGTGGTTCCTCATGTGTAAGAGTCAGACAGTGAGACACTGACAGTTGACAGCGGAGGACACGATCATTTATTTCCTAAGCTTGCAAAAAGAAAGAAGGAAGGAGAGACCAAGCAGAAACCAACAGGAAAACTTGAAACTGCTGTAGTTTTAAGAGATCAGATCAGTACCATGTGACCCCTTTTTAGAGGATGTGTGTACGCATGCTACGCTTGTTTAAGATCAACTCAAAGCTGGTTTTAATCCCAGTACATCACTGGAAGGCACTCCATCAACGTTTAGCTGTCATTTATTATTTTTTTAGCTCACTGTGAAATTTCCTTATATGGAGTTTTGTGAAGGTAGCACAGGGGTACCGTGGTTAGCACGTTCGACTCGAAGCAAGAAGGCCTGGGTTTGATTCCTGGGCCCAGGATGTTTCTGTGTAGAGTTCTCCATTCCAAAAACATGCACAGTAGGCTAATTGGCTGTTCCAAATCTCCCCTATGTGTGAGTGTGAATGTGAATGGTTGCATGTGTGTGTTTCTCTGCGATGGCCTGGTAAGCTGTTCAGGGTGTGCCCCTCCTTCACCCAGAGTCGGCTGAGATGGGCGCCAGTCTCCCCACGACCCTTATTAGGATTAAGCGGCTTAGAAAATAAATGAATGAATGAGTTTTGTGGGTGGGGTAAAATGAAAATGAAGTGTAACGTGAGTGTATCTGCATTTATTAACGTAGCGGAGAACGTAGTAATGCTTGTGCATGAATTTTTGTAAAAAAATAAATAAATTCATAAATAAATAATAAAATAAATAAATAAAAAAGTTCAGTTGTGTGGTGCTTATCAGATTTACATTTAGCCACACCTGCTTACAATGTTGTGATAAAAAAAAATGATAAAATTATGACTTTTCCATCAGTCAAAAGCTGGAGCTGGAGCCAATCCCTGCTGACTTCAGGTAAGAGGCGGGGTTACATCCTGAACAGCACCAGTATATCACAGGACTAACACAGACCGTCACAACCATTCACACTCACATTCACACCTTTAGAGCAGCCAGTTGGTTTAATGTGTATATTTTGTACTGTGGGAGGAAACCAGAGTGCCCGAAGGAAACCCATGTAATCACAGCGAGATGGTATTCGAAAAACTCAAGAAAGAAACCCTTGGAACATTTTCTGCGAAGTGCACGTGCAGTCAGCGATGATGGTGGTGGTGGCATGTGTGCACATTGGGTTGCTTGTGTGGGCGTGTGAGCACGGACAACAAAATCGAGCTCATGGCTTTACATTTTACATAAGTATCGAGCTCCACGGAACTCTGCCAGAAACAGTTCTGTTGGGCTCTTACACCCGAGCCTACTGGCTCATCAGAACCGGAGCTTATCCCGTTTTCTGTAGCATGAAGAGACTTAGGAGTTTAACACATTTTTAGTGTTAATAGGATTTTCATGAGAACAACACACCGATTTCACAATAAATTTCTTCGAATCAAGTTTAATAAATGAAGCCCAAGGTATACATTCAATCACAGAACCAATTTCGCCACTAGAATAGACTTTAGCCTATCTCAGCCGACTCTGGGCGAGGGCGGGGTACACCCTAAACAGCTTGTCAGTCCATCACAGGGCCAAAACACACACAACCATTCACACTCACACTCACACCTTAGAACAGCCAGTCAGGATACTGTGACTGTCTTTAGATTGTAGGAGGAAACCCACACAAACACAGGGAGAACTCCACACAGTAAGCCCTCGCCAAGGCTGGGACTGGAACCCAGGACCTTCTTGCTGAGGCCCGGGGTAAAGACTCCGTTTTAATTACCTGTGTGAGAGCTTCTTCTTTTTAAAACCTTTTCCTACACCTTATATAAAAAGCTCAGTGAACCAGTGAGTGTCCTCCTCTTTACACGTCTTCACAAAACCACGGCTTCGGTTCCGGCGCTACACCACACGAACGCCTCATTAAAACCCTTACAGATCAACATTCTGGAAATAATTTTTGTAAATACGCTGCTTGTGTGCATGCCAGCTAATGCGCTAAATAGAGCTCCTGCTGTAACTTAAACCTTTGTTCTGTTTTGCTAATTATTAAATGGTGAGGGCGCAGCCGCCTTAGGGCTCCAGTGCGAAAACCCCAGCGGGTACGAACGATCTGCAGCTCAGCACTGCTAATTAATAAATCCCTTAATTAGCTCTGTCAAGGGCAAAATAGGCATTTCAAGGGGAAGTGTGACGTTTTAACGGCCTCTTGTGTTTTTAATGAGACGGCAGGAACAGGTGTGTGTGTGTGTGTGTGTTAATGTGGATTGATCTTTTAGAGAAAATGGAGTGCAATGAAACAAATGCTATTATTATTAAAGATAAAGAGGTCTTTATTGTAATCTGTTGCATGAACAATGAAAATCAGTTTAGCAGTAACTATAGAAAAGTGCACAAAAGACAACTAAGGGAACTACACTAAGCTAAATATGCATATACCTACATACACATACAGTATTTATTTTATTTGCATATTTCAACCATGATAAAGTCGTTCAGGTGAGTTCAGCACCCCCCAAACCAAGCTAAGCAGCTACTCGGCTAAAAGCTAACCCTCTTCTGTTCATTCTAGACTTATGGCAAAATAAAATGTACCAGAAATTTGAATGAAAGTATTTGATAATTAGAGTGTTTTAAATTTTTTTTCATTTTCAGGAATTAGCATAGATGGTGGTGCTGTGGTTAGCATGCCTGCCTCACAGCAAAGAAGGTCCCGGGTTCGAGTTCCAGGTTTGGCGAGGGAGTCTCTGTGTGAAGTTTACATGTTCTCCCCGTGCTTGTGTGAGTTTCCTTCGGGTACTCCAGTGTCCTTCCATGGTCCAAAGACATGCACATTAGACTAATTGTCTGTTCCAACCTGCGACTGTACATGTGAATGGTTGTGTGTTTGTTGCCCTGCGATGGACTGGGGAGATGTTCAGGGTGTTGCCCACTGTTGCCCAGTGTTGGGTGTAAAAGGCTCTGGTCTCCCCGCAACCATTGTAGGATTACTCGCTGACTCATTTACTGAAGCACTTAATCCTATTAGGTTTGCTGGTAGGCTGGAGCCTATCTCAGCCGACACTGGGCGAAGGCCATAGGAATAAGCAATTTGGCAAATTATTAAGTGATTGAGGTGATTTCCCCACCAAATGTGACTGCAAGGAACAGGCTGGGGGTGAAAGGTCATCATAGTCTGGGCTGGCGTTAGCGGGCGAGACTTATTTCTGACCTAAAAATTAGCGTTCGTTTATATTCTATGTAAAAAAAAAAACCCACAAAAACAAACGGAACCAACAATTCTGATGCCACCTATACAGCATTTTGATTTGAGCATTATCCACATTTTTAATAATGTTCTCATCCCTTTGTGTCGGTGATAGCCAGGGCCAGAGGTGTTCTTTTTTTGGGTTGTCTATCTGTCCATCCATCCGTCTTTTTTTCAAATTTCAAGCGCGCCTTGTGAAATTATCGCCAAAGCTTACAGAAATGGTCACCTTGACTTAAGGATGTACTGATGAGATTTTGGAGATCATAGGTCAAAGGTCAATGTCACTCTGCATACCACATGGAGGAATATATCCGCCAGGCGGTTGTTCTAGTTTAATCCTGAGAGAGCGGACCAATCAGATCGCACCGTTCCTGTGCAGTAAACTAATTATTAATATGATTTCAGTCAGCGCTTTGTGGCAGTCAGAGGTAAGGACCACTGCACCGAAGAGTTTACGCTTTGCGGTTTCTAGGTAACATCACTATCAGTTGCGTTATAGTGGCCACTGGAGAATGTGAAGTAAATAATTAAACTTCTGTGTGTGTTTCTTTAACCTGCAGGAAAGCATGCCGGCTTTATCAGGGAGACGTCCAAACGTTCGAATCACTCGAAAACACGACTGCGGGTAAGTGTGGAGGAAAATACCAGTCATGGTTAATTAAAGATAACTGCTAATCTTATTCTCCTGCCTGGACCCTGATCATGTTTATCACAACAGCAGGTTCACCACATCCTCGAGTATACGGTGTGAATTCCTTATCGCAGCAGCACCCGTACAGGAAAAAAACAAAAACAAACAAACAAACAAACAAACAAACAACACATCCTAGTTCATTAACATGCTGCTGAAACAGCCGGGGTTCTGGTCGATGTCCCAGCATTCCATTTCATTTCCTCTCGCTGGGGTTAAAAGGAGAAGCTCAGATGTTCTGGAAAGTGTGTCAAATCCTTCAACACATTAAAAACCCTGATATCTAAAGATGGGTTAAGCACCTGCTGCCTGAATCTCCTCCACTTTTAGTATTTCTTCCACGCACTGAATAAAAATTCATTTACCTCATCTACATTTCTGACACTGAGAGATGCCGCAGGGGGACGAGCGTTACTCTGATCTGGAGCGGTGCACAGATACCTCACTATAAAATAAATAGAGACCCTCTAATTTGATAGATTAGGGCATCCGTGTCAAGTCGTTAATTGTTCAGTGCGTGACGCTGTACAGGATAATCTGATCGCTATGAAAACAATTCGGGTGGTAAATGATGCTGTTGTGTTTTCATGCACTTTGGTCGTGGGATCAGGTTAGGAGTTAAAGTTTTTACTCCAGAAATACTGAATAAAGCACACATTTGCCAAACCGCTAAATCCCACTAGGTTCAGGGGGAGGCTGAAGCCTATCACAGTCATCTCTGGGTGAAGGTGGGGCAGTTCATTGCAGAGCCAACACACACACAACCATTCACACTCACACCCAGGGGCAATTTGGAACAAACCTACGAAAACATAAGGAGAACACACAAACTCCACACAGAAACTCCCTTACTGAGCCAGGGACTCGAACCCAGGACCGTCTTGCTGTGAGGTAGATGTGCTAACTGCTGCCATGCTGCCCTGTGAAAGTTATTTAACAGATATGTTTTTTTTTACGTTAATCTAAAATTCTCACATAGAGATCTATTCTGTTGAGAAGTCCACCTGTGGTTCACCATCAACTTTCATTCAGACGGACTCACAATTTCCTAAAGCCCTTCACAGATATAATGCAGAATTCATAGTTAAATCAATGGCTGTATGTTGCCCCATCCCTGAGGCAGTGAAGCAACCTCTAACCATAACCATAACATTCCCACAGTGACTGTAGACAAACAACTTTACCTTTGATTTTTCTGTCCGGAGCATATTATTCTAAAAATCCTGGTCTTTGCGGAGATCCTCATTGGTTAGGGGGTGATCATACTAGAGGAAAAGCGACTGATGTAAACTGATTTTTTTTGCGATTTTGTTTGGCGAATTTTGAAATTCGCTTCAAGATATTTTGTGACTCCATATGCAAGTGAATATTTTGTGGTATATGTATGTATATGTATATTCCACAAAAATTGTGAGAGGGTTGCTCTGAAATTTTTGCCACTGACTGAGTAATTTGCAATTGGTTTGTGGATGTTTGGCGGAAAAAAAAAAAAAAAAAAAGTGAATCTCCTGTCATAAATCAGTCGCGTTTTGTTCGCTTTTTATTAAATGTTATTAAGTGTTATTAGTGAGAACAAAATTCTAAATAAAATACGAATGATGACAAACTATATGGAATACAGCGTATACCGGGAGGTCGCAAACATTCCGCGTGGAAGTCTCCAACTTGTTGCTTTTCCTTGCAAACAAAAAACAGATAATTTTGCGGGCAAAGCGACAACTTGGCAACCTTCTCACGGCATGTGCGGACTGTTTGAGAAGAGTTTGAGACTACTCTGTATCAGAGCCGTGTATTGTGACATTCGCGGAGATTTCAAGCATGTTTGAAAAGATATGCGATGAGTTCGAGAACCAGGTGACCAAAATGCGGTGCCGCGAAAGTCGCGCAACGAATTTGAGAATGAAAAGCCACAGCCGAGAATTGCCATTCTTGTCAGTCGCTTTACTTTCGCACCTCTAGTGTGACCACCCCAACTGTCGTCTTGCTCTAATGTTCTTTTTAAAGAGCAGAGACCTTTTCCTGATGCACCCCCCAGTGCAAGTTAAATTTGTCCCATCTCTTTCTGATTATAGACGCTTGCACTTTCGGAACAACCGTTGCCAGAGTTACCTGAGATCTGTTTTCGAGGGTAAAATTTTGGGAACCTTCTTTTCACATCACACTGACTGCTCTTGAGTGGGGTTTATTGCTGCGGTTCACCCTGGATGTATTGGCAGCCATTTAAAATCACATGTAGAAAACTTTCCTGATATTATAAAACCCTGGTGAGGCCCACAGGCATCCACTACCTTCTTTTTTAGGAAGGCCTCAGGTAGATGTTGGCATGATAACACCACACACACTTTAATAGCAAAAAGATTAATGGCAATTAGTTTTTTATTTTGTTTATGTTACTGACTGTACATTGTAAATTTATAGGAAATTTATTGAAGTCTATGTTTCATGTTTCCTCCCAAAGTCCAAAGACTGCAAGCTGTTCAGGGTGTACCTCGCAAGGCGAGCTGTTCAGGATGTACCTCGCTTTGGCCTAGAGTTGGCTGAGGTAGACTCCAGTCCCCCTACAACCCTAATAGGATTAAGCATTTCAGCTAATGAATAAAGCAATGCGCCTTGCACAGCCGTGGTAGATGAAGAGGTTGGCCTGCAGTGACTTCTAACTTGCCAGGCGCTGCCATCGATTGACCAACTAGTGGTTCCTACGGTCTCATTCAGCGCCCTGCTGTCAGCACCTTCTTGGATTTGGAATCAGAGTTACCTTCTGTTAGCCTTTGTCTAAAGAGACTAACCCACAAGGCAGTGGGGACAGATGCAGGTTGTACCATCCACTGTTATAGTGATAGCAGTATAAAGGCTCATCGGAATGAATGAATGAATGAATGAATGAATGAGTGAATGAGTGTATACACTGCCCAGCCTATTAATAAGAATAAATTAAGAGTCTTTGGTTATTAGATAATTACTGCAGTTTCAGGTCTAACAGGTTATTTAACCTTAAACTGATGCAGTGAGTACCTTCTCTTTTCTTACACAGCCATGTTGAAGGATGTATTCTGCAGTCGTGGGAGTGATGATACTTTGTTTCCGAAGGGTCAGATTATTGGCCTGCATCTAGCAATTATAACAACTGAGGAGATTACTGAAATTACTCGAAATTGTTACAAAAAAAATCTTTAAGACATTAATATAAAATTATATAAGAATAGAGCTGAGCAATCAACTTTACACAAGATATGAGGTCGGGAAATAAGAATGAACACAGTATTATCGGAGATTAAAACTTATTCAGTTACATTTTGGCTAAAACTATTTGGAAACAAACCCCACAGACTTCAGTGAAATATCACACACACACACACACACACACACACACACACACACACACACACACACACACTCACATGACGTTTCCCACTGATTAAGAAATAAATGGGTGCATTTTGTAGACTGTTATGTTAATTATCATCTCTCCTTGTCTTGGCTTTATTTATTAAATGTCTGTCACTTTCCTTTTGTCCTGATGTGACTTCCTTCAATTTCCCACAGAATTTAATTGCATTTTTTGAAAATGTGTCACTGTGACTGACAGCTCTTATAAAGTAAACACACTCGGCGCAATTATGAGCTGTGCTCCTGCATCTTTTTATTATAAAACACAAACACACACACACACACACACACACACACACACACACACACACACACACACACAGTGCACAATGGATCTAGATTATAGATGTTTTTTTTTTTTCTGAAGGTTGTGTGAGCTGTGTGGTCTATTCAACACTACATAGTTAAAAAAAAACATCGTTTAATCTCCCCTTTAATCAATTCATATTTACTGTCAGGACGATACGGTGGTGTAACGGTTAGCACAGCCACCTCAGCCAGAAGGTCCTGGGTTCGGTGTTTCTGTGTGGAGTTTGTATGTCCTCCACATGCTTGCATAGATTTCCTCTGGGTTGTCCAGTTTCTTCCCACAGTCCAAAGACATGCATATAGAATCCTTCTTAGATCCTCATATAAAGGCACTTGGGTATTAATCTTTAGCCCAACTTTTTCCTTTTTAAAGATGTTGCTCAAGTTCAATACTTATCAGGTGGTAAGCAACAGAAGCAGTGTAGAGAGATGCACAACATCATGGTTTGGGTCTTACGAGGCTACTTAAGCTACTTTCTCTGTTCCAGAATTGTCCCAAGGTGTGAGTGTAATTCATTGTGTGTGTTGGCCCTGTGATGGTCTGGCGAGCTGTTCATGGTTTAACCAGCTTTCGCCCACTGTCGGCTGAGATGACCATGACCTCAGGATCACTCCAGAAAGGAGAACCGTCATGTGCTTCCTCGATGTGATTGGGTTAAAAGCCTTTCTACTCAAATCTGTAATGCACTGGGCAGCAGTAATAGTTTATTTTATCAATTAGCTAAGATACAAAAAAAAATTTATATACCTACTGCATATGGCACAGAGAATTCTGTTTACATTGTTAAAAAAAGTGTATTTTATTTTATTAAAAAAATTTACTCTATGAAAAAGTGTATTTTATTATGAAAAAAGTGTATTTTATATTATTGTATTTGAAAAGTGTATTTTATTTTATTGTATTTAAAAAGTGTATTTTATTTCATTAAAAAGTGTATTTTATTTTATTTATAAAATATTTTACTCCATGAAAAAGTGTATTTTATTATGAAAAAAGTGTATTTTATTTTAATGTATTTAAAAAGTGTATTTTATTTTACTGTATTTAAAAAGTGTATTTTATTTCATTAAAAAGTGTATTTTATTTTATTTAAAAAATATTTTACTCTATGAAAAAGTGTATTTTATTATGAAAAAAGTGTATTTTATTTTATTGTATTTAAAAAGTGTATTTTATTTCAATAAAAAGTGTATTTTATTTTATTTAAAAAATATTTTACTTTATGAAAAAGTGTATTTTATTTTCTTGTATTTAAAAAGTGCATTATATTTGAGTAAAAAAATATTTTATTTTATTTCATTAAGAATGATTTTATTTTATAGTGCATTTTGTAATTTTATTATTAAAAAGTATTTTACTCTATGGAAAATTGTATTTTATTTTATTAAAAAGTGTATATTATTTTATTTTATTTAAAAAGTGTTTTTTATTTTTTTTAAAAAGTGTATTTTATTTTATTTTATTTTATTTAAAAAAGTGTATTTTATTATTAAAAAGTGTATTATATTTTATTTTATTATAAAGTGTATTTTTTTAAAAAAAAATGTATATTATTTTATTTAAAAAGTGTATTTTATTATTAAAAAGTGCATTTTGTAATTTTATTATTAAAAAGTATTTTACTCTATGGAAAATTGTATTTTATTTTATTAAAAAGTGTAT
>JAQMYF010009762.1:0-16257 GCA_030014195.1 Neosilurus mollespiculum
CATATTTGGTCATTAAGCTATGCTGCAGATTACATACTTTTAGATTAAATAGTCACATGACATGCACCTTTCCTTTTCCTTTTGTTTCCAGCTCAGTCAGCCCGTCGTGCCATTTTCCGGAGGGGGAGATCTGATCAACATCGCCATTTCCACTATCATTTGGCCCGTGCTAATCCCAACCTTTTGGATTTACTGGAGTTCCTTTCTGCCACCTGGTTCCAGCCTAGTTCTCCTGGGTCTCAATCCAGGTCCCCTCTTTATCCTTTCCAACCTCCAGTTACTACTCGAGATCAGTCTACTCAGACTCTACCTAAAACCCAAGATCAATCTACTCAGGTTCGTTATTGGTGTTTTTCTCCGCAGCCAGATTCTCCTCCAGGCTCTCCCTTCATTCCTTTGCATTCTCCAGAATATTCTTCTCCAGAGCCTTCTCTCCCAAATTCTCCTATGGAGTGTTATCCGGATTTCCCTGAGTACAATTCCCCTTCTAACTATTCACCCACTTCTCCTGTTGTTGAAGACACTCCCTCTTCTACTACTGATGAAGGTGTACCCATTATCCCTCTGGACAGGCTGACTGATCTGTAACCTTCAATGAATTGTCTTTTACACTTCCTTCAGTCTCCAGTGTGGTTATTTCATTGATATCATTGATATACTAACTTTATATTTAAACTACATATTTTACTTCTGCTATTGCTGTATTAAATGTCTCTTTTAGCAAGCGTTATTCTACTTTTCACGTTTGTGTGCTACTTTTAATGCTGATTGTAGTCTTATTGCTTACCAAAGCAGGATATTTTTTCTTTATATTTTATACGCTTCCATAAGAGGCCAATCAGTGTGTTAACCCTCTATGCCTTGACATCATCCTTAATCTTTTTCCTATGGTACACCTTAGTACCCTAGTGGATGAAGCATTCTCTTTTATTTCCAAAGATGTAAAGCACCAAACTGTGTTGTCGTCTTTGTATAGAGAGGTCACATGATCTGAGTGCACGGACATGCCCATGTCCTGTCCATCCACTGTAGCATTATGTCTTTTTGTGAAATCCCTTCCAGCGCACGTCCCTTACGTCGTCTCCTATACAAGCAAATTACACTTATTATCGCACCAAGTCCCCCAATTGCTGCCACTATTCCGCAGATAGTGTCAAAATGTTTGGCACTGCAAATTGCATCAGTAGCATTTGTTCCTGGAGCTGTCTCAAATTCGCCCCACGCATGACAGTCCACATGTGATTCACATTTACCAAATGTACCATTTGAATAAGTGCCCTCTGAACAATCTGCACAAACAGCGTCGCCGCTGACAGTCCCTTTTTGCTTTTCATATTGTCCTGGGTGACACTCTGTATGTTTTACAGCCTTGCTACAGCCTTTACTTTGGTTGGTGCAGTGGAATCCCTCAATTGGTCTGCAAGTAGTATCTGAGATTGTAGTACAGTTTATATTTACTTCTAGCCCTTGTTGTGTGGAGCACGTTGTACAGTTAATGCAAGCCAATATAGGTTAACGCTTCACACGGTGCACAAGCCATGCTGGTGTCCTCAGTACAGTGGCGAAAGACCTGGTATCCAGCTGAACACATGGGGCAGCATTCACCATTTATCTCATATTCTGCTCGTGCACAGGCTCCATTACAGAAATCGGCTTGCAAAAAGTGGAGTACTATGAGGATGCTCATGCACTCTCCACGGGGGTTCATTTTGGATCAGGTTCTGGAGGTCTCAGACGAGGGTCAGTCCTAGAAAAACTTTTCACATGGTATTACAAATTGTCTTTGTTCAGTGGCCTACACCTCTGTCATGTTACTGCCTTGTGTATGTCCCCCATCTACCCTGGTGACATCTACCATGTCTAATCGGTCCTGTACATATATGTCCCTGTTGAAGACTTTTAATTTATTCCATAATTGGGCAAGCGTAAAACACAGCATATATGAAAGGGCCAATCCCGCTGATATTCCCACGCTGGCGGCAAATGTAAGCAGAAACTGTAGTCCAACTTTCGGTCTTATCACGTCATTGTGAATCATAACATATAAAGTTCCTGCGGTAACAGCGTTTGCAATAGCGATAACCACGATCATCCATATAATAGACCATTTCATGCTGGGTGTTATGGGTAATCTTTCCCATTTGTGCAATGGTCTCAGTTCATCCTTCATGACAAACTCAGCTTTACATAGTTCACAACTGCGCATGTCTGAGCCCTAATCCACTGGTGGAGACAGACTCAGTGCACAAAGCCTAAGGTTCCCTTGCAATCACATGGCACGATCAGTGGGTTATCCTGGGTCCCCACATCATAGCAGATTCTGCATGTATCCTGACTTTTAAACTCTGGATGGCACAGGAGAGATCCACAGTCGACGTCATGATTAGTCTATGTTTTCTGAAAAACGGCAAGAACAGGCATTTCTGTACATGTCTCATGGAACTCCATCATGGACCTCTCATCACTACAAGGTTTAAAATCATCCATATATCCCTAAGACAACCCTAAGTTCCATATGGTTTATATAACCCTGATTTTTCTAAGTTCCGTATCTTTAATATCTAGAATATCTTTAATATCTTTTATTATATCATACTCTACCTATCGTATCTACTTTACCATACCTGACACCACTCTAATCACTTCTATTTGTTTTCTCATGAATTCATCCTCGAATACATCATACATCTTTTTATGACTCCCACCCCACTGTAGATGGAATCACAATATAAGTCTTAGAATGGAAAATAAAATTAAACGTAACTGTTTAAAAGAAATACACAGTCCAGAACCATCAAAGGTAAAGTAAAACATTAACAAAGTAAAACGTACTTAATAAAGTAAAACAAGGTGAAGCATTAAACATCAACAATAGTAAAAGTTAAACTTATAATCATAAAGTTGACCATTAGTTGACCTCCCTTAAACTTAAAGTTGACCCCAATAGTTTCCTTATATATTACTCCCCCTTTGAATATTTCAAAAGCTTTTCCTCAAGGTGAGCCAGGAGTGGGCGAAAAACCCTCATACGCCAATCCTGAGGGAAAATTCCCACTCTGCCCGCACAGTGTGTGCGACAGCCTGAATGCGCCAGGATCACCACACAGACAATAATACACAAGCATATATATACAACACGTCACAACGAAGCAAAGTAAAAGACGAGCAAGGGCCGTGGCATGTCAGTACCACCACCAGTAGTAGGTCCTGTAGAGGTCATAGATCCAGTTTGGCAAAGGCACATTAATGCTTTCACGGGACCGCAACGCAGCCCATAGTCTTGACTTAACCCACAGTTTAGAACCCTTTGAGGCAACAACCTCTGAATCCTTGGGACATCGGAAGAACTTAATAAGCCTGGGCAATGGTCCCTGAAGCAAATAATCGCGAAGCCCATTAAGCCAGTCTTGCTGGCCTCTCAAATGTGACGTCCACGAATCATATCTACAAAATGAAACAGTCACTATCTGCACAACCGTGGTCTGGAGGACACGGTCAGAGACAAGATAAGCAAGAGTTCCGCTAGGGATATTGACCGGTGAAGATGATAGACATGAATGGTCAAAGAAAGTGTGCGAGGCAACGCGACCTTCATGACATAGTAATGGGTACACCACGTCTTTTCAACATAATAGAAGTGTGCCCTGTTGAACAGCCTGTGGACCAGGTGCAGCATTTCTAAGTTGCACATCCAGTCTTTGTCTGTTCAACAAGGATAAAGGACCTTCCAAGAGGGTGTAGGGTCGTCAGGGAAACCAAACGCCAGCCACAGATCCTCCTGCACTGTATAACATGCCTCACAGACTGACTGGCATGGGACCATTAGGAGGGCACCCTGCTCGTCCACCCTCATTTGAGCACATGGCTGGGAACTCCATCTATGGTGGCCATGCACACATCGCAGACACTTGAGTGACTGGTGACAAGCTGCTGACTACGCCATGGGTCCTGCACACAACACTCACAAAGGGACACAGGGACGGATAGAAGCCAGACACGAGACAGGCATGAGCGACTAAAGAAGACACACAGTGAAGCAACATAAAGACAAACACCTGTACAGTATTCACAATGGTTCTTATTTATAGTACGCCAAGTCTTCGAGGATAAGGCAAGTGGAGTTGGGGGTCCGTTTACCAGTCTCAAAGTTTCTGTCATCCAGCATGTCCGTTATAAGGGGCCGGGTACAGTCATTGTCAGGGGGATTTACAAAGGCAGTCATCTGCTTAACAGTTGCCTGGATACACAGTCCTCTAACCAGTGGGAAAATGCAACAAACGACTATGGCGATTACCACTAAAAAAATCCCCACATGCATTGCCATTTTCAAAAACCCCCCCCATCTTCCAAAGAAGCTAGTAAACCATTCTGTGGAAAACATAACAAAACCTACATTTTGCTTTACCTCACGTCGCAGTTCACCAAGCTTCCGCATTGCTTCATAAAAGGAGCCTCCTGGGGCAGTGTTGTTAGGAATGTACATACAGCACTGGTCACTGAAAAGCATACATACCCTGCCCTCCTTTGCCATCAGCCAATCCAGTGCTTGTCTGTTTTGCATTGTCATTGTGCTGGTGGCAGACAGCTGTTCCCTTAGGGCGCATAGGGCATCGTCTGTGTAATTGATAAATCTTTGTTGGTTATATTAAATGTAATTAATCCACTCAACGTTCTTATTTGTAGTCATGTGCATGAATAGTGATTCAAAGCCTGTGGCTATCTCATTGTGTGCTTTGTATTGGTCAGGAATTCCATGTGGTTGTCCTATTATATATACTATTGCCCGTGGAAGCATATGCTCTCTTCTTTCTACTATTGCCCGTGGAAGCATCATCCATGTCTTCTTTTTTGTACATTTTCACCTCCGTGATTGTCATAACTCGAGTACACAATCCTGTCCGGTTTGAGTGTAATGCCTGTCTTAGTCTCATTCCCCCACATAACCACCATATGTTCGCAAGTGGTACTGTCTGTTGTGCCAATATGGGTGGGATCTTCCTACGCCAGCCCATAATTACCTTGGACTGATTCTGTACCCTTACAACTCCCCAAGTGTCATTAAACGCGTCAGCTGAGAATTGTACGCTAGTGAAATTCCAGGTCCAGCCGCATCTTCCCATGAAGTTCCCTACATCCTTTGTTCGGAAAGGTGTGGTTCTTTGCCCAAACGAAAGGTATATGGCCCTTAGGGGGCTTCATTTTGGTAGTTTGTGGCCACCTGGTCGTGTTTCCACAACGGTTGACAAAGTTTTGGGTGATGTTACCCACCCACACGTACAATATACATTAGTAAGGACAGAGTGTCATTTAGTAATTGTTTAAGTGGGACAGTCACGTTCTTTAGGGTGTTATTAATCTTTACTTCGAATGTTTCGTTTTTCACTATTTTAAAATCGTAGTAGGCTGCCAGAGCATTATGAAAATCTCTGTAAGTTTCAGTATTATAGGGCAATGGAGCTAACTCAAGTTTCTTTTTCCTGGAAGCACACAATAGGCAGTCCCCCTCTTCATCTGTCTAGTCCTTTGCTGTGTATGTGGTCCACTGGTCCCATTCGTTTGCCTGAGCCTTGTGCCATAGGTCAGCTTCGGGCCCCAATTCCTCTTGAACTATGTTTTGTTCTGAGAGAATGTCATTCTCCGTTTCCCATTCTTGCAGGCTTGGCACCACCATGGACTGTGCTGGTGTTGCGGAAGACTCTTGTGTAACTTTAATGATCAGCGTATTGCTTTTGCTCCGCCAGCCGAGCTGGACCTTAGTTCCAGCTTTGTTTCGTAAGCCATCCCGACCTCATGCAAACTTGCCAATGTTTAGTTTTTGTCACTTGTTTTGGGTATTTGTCATTTGATGCTGCCTCTCGCTTGAAACATCATATGTACGGTTGCCATGTCCATATGCCAGACGTATTTTCACTTATGTCATATACGAACTGCGTTAGGCGGGCCGGCATCCATGCCTTCTTGGCACAGTTTATTTTCTCTTGAGTCTTTCGTCTACCAAAACGCCCGTGTGTCATGGAGAGTGGGGCTTGGCAGACACGCATTCCAGTCTGGAGGCTGGAACGTTCATTTAGGTATAGCGCGTCCATATGAATTTCCATAATCTGCCAATTTTCCTCAGCTTTGTTGCCGTAGTCTTCATGGCAGTTAGACTGAGCTCGTAAGTGGCTCACATAGTAAGTCTTTGTGACTTGCGTGCGATTTCCCTCAATTAACTTGGCAGTGACTGGCTTTTGGGGTGGCGCCAGTATCTGAATACATTTACCGATTGCAACGACTATTAGTGTATATCCTATAGACATTAAGATTATTAGGGCATATGGGGTGTGTGATGGTGGCTGCTGTCAGTTTTTAGGGGGCTGTTTTGGCAGCAGCTTATGCCCTACCCTTTTGATTTTCATTCTGATTCGTCTGTATATCCCTGATCCCTAGCTTAGCCAAATCATCTGTCTCGGTTATGAAAAACGGCTCATACGTTGATGGGCCTGGTCTGGGCCTGGGCCTTGAAGGACCTGGTCGGGACTTGTCCAGTAGCCCTGTTATTTTTTCTGGGTCCTCAGGAAACTGGTGCACTATCGGTTGGAAGTCGGGTGTGAGTGGACTCTCAGGCTCCACTATTTGCTCACCAGATTCTCTAATTTGTGGCTCTATCTCCCTTAGGGGTTGTTTTTCTTTTCTCTGTGTGTTGAATGCAGGAGCATCTGGGTGGTCTACATCATCTGGATCAGTATCGTCGTCCGAATGGGCCAACTGCACCAGCCTGGGGCATGATGCTTTCCACTTGGGTCTATTTCTGGCCACCCTGCAACAATGATTCAAATAATACCAATGTTCTCTGCCCTCTACCTTAACTGCTGTTGGTGTTGCCAGCACCACTTTAAATGGCCCTTCTCTTCGCCCATGTTTTCAAAACTTTCTTTTGAATATTCTGATATAGACATAGTCTCCTGGTTCCACTTGGTGAAGTTCCTCCTGCTCTACTCTTACCCCGTGTGTGGCTGCACTAACCTGTGAATGTAAAGTTCTGTGCATTTGAGTTAAATGTTTCATATAGCTTGCCATTTTGCTTTCTAGCTGCTCCAGGGCAGGGCCTTTATAGGGTCCCCGTGTGAACGCTACTGGCATTGACCTCCCTGTGAGCATTTTATATGGTGTTAAATGTGTGTTTCTGTTGGTCTGAGAACGCATTTTAATGAGTGCTGGTGGTTACGCCTGTACCAAGTTTAATTTGGCGGTTGCACAAATCTTGGCCACTTTCTCTTTTAGCACTCCATTCGCCCTTTCAACCATCCCTTGTGACTGTATGTGGTACATGCATGCCAAATGGTGTGTTATGCATAAAGCCACTGTTATGCATTTTATAACTTTGTTAGCAAAATGGCTACCGTTGTCTGAACTTCATCGGTCTGGGATACCAAATTGGGTAATGAAGGAATCTGCTCTGTGTCAGCCTGTTCTTTTCCTCTCTCTCTCTCTCTCTGATCTAGGAGCTCCGGGGCACAAACAACAATCCACACAAGTAGTCAAGCAGAGTGGTTTATTGTGAATGCTCCGAGGAAACAATCCTCAGCCAGGGTGTATTTATACAGCAGAACAAGGAAGTGAAACTCGCTGAGTGTTCTTTTACGATAATAGCCTGCAGCTCTGCACGCACTCAGGGTTACATCTGTGCAACAGGAAAAGTACAGCACCCCACACATGCAGGCTAAAAGAACATTTCCTAATATGGTAAAAACTAAACACTCAAGCAAACGCTGACGTAGACTATCGACATTAGAGACACACAGTTACTAAAATACAAAGAGAGTTAAGTACAAATCCTTACAGTTTCCCCTCTTTTATACTTTTAATCTAAAGTATAACAATCACAAGAAGCAAGTACCACATAAAACAGTTTCTGACTCCCGTATCATAAGCTCAAAGGGCTAGAATTTTAGAGCTCAGTAGTCACCTCTCTGCACAGGAATTTTGCTACTGTCTTAGCGTCACATTTAGCTGTGGCTTGTACCTCTACCCACCTAATAAATCGGTTTACCACATCTAAAATATACCTTTTTCCTTCCCTTCTTTCAGTCATGTCTGCGAAATCAATCATTAGGTGTTTAAATGGCTCGTCTGGTTGTGGTATGTGGCTAATAGGTGCTGTGAAATGTTTCGCATGCTCTTAGAAATTTATCCACCATACTGGCTAAGTATGGGGACCACCAATCTTTTCGAATTGTCTCAATGATTTTCCTTCGATCACAATGATCTATCCCATGTGCCTCCTTCACTAGCATTGGAATAAATCCTAACGGCGCTACTAAGACCCCATCCCAACTTCTCCGTACCTCTGACTGTGGGTCTAAAACTGCTCCTTGTTTCTTCCACAAATCTTTTCCTGCTGCTGTAGCTGCCCTTTGAAAGTTCTTAATATCATCCAATGTTACCTGCATCTGTTCTGCTTCATCTGGCTCTCCTGCATCCATCATACATATTATACATGTCCTTTCTCCTGCTGCAGCCTATTTTGCTTCTTCATCAGCTGCTGCATTCCCTCTGCTAACCCATTCCCCATCTGTCTTATGGGCTTTGCATTTCACAATTGCCAGTTCTTTGGGGAGCATCATTGCCCCTAATAATTCTGAAATTGCTGGCTCATGTACAGTGTTTGATCCATCAGCTCTCTGGAAGCCTCTTTGTGCCCAAATTGGCCCAAACACATGACATACTCCAAAAGCATAAGCTGAATCTGTATATATCATGCACTTCTTACCAGCTCCTAGTTTACATGCTGCTGTCAGTGCCTTTATTTCTGCCAATTGGGTGGAGCACGGTTGTGGTACTGCCACTGTTATGACTGTCTCTAATGTGTTGGAGTTATCATTAAATTTGATTACCGCATAACCCGCTTTGTTTTCCTCATTGGTGTGATAACATGATCCATCCACAAAGAGGACATATTGAGCATTGGGTAGTGCTTCTGCTTCCAAATCTGCTCTAGCTTGTAGGTATTTTTCTACCTCTTTAGTGCACACATGTGGGGCTCCTTCCTGTGGGAGAACTAACCTGTTTGCAGGATTTATTGTACAGCATCTTTCAATTGTCAGCTCTGGGGTTGATAAGATGACATCATAACCTGTCCATCGAGCATTTGTAATTTTGAAATTTTGACTAGTCAGCAGTGCATGTAATGCATGAGAGGTATACAGGGTCACAGGATGCCCCATTGTAATTGATGACACTTTTTGAAAGGCAATTGCTGCTGCTGCCAATCCTTGATAACATGGTGGCATGCCCTTCTCCACGTTATCAAGCGCGGCGCTATAGTATGCTATGGGTCTTTTCCCCATGCCTTTTTGTTCCTGTGCCAGCACTGTGGACGCAAACCCTTTCCTTTCTGAGACATATAGATGGAAGGGTCTTCCATAATCTGGACAAGCTAATGCTGGTGCAGAGGACAGGTCAGCCTTTAACCTATCAAAGGCTGCCTTCGCATCCTCTGTCCAGTTTAATTTGGCACTAGATTTTGTTTGGTCTGCTGCTTTCACTATGTCTCTAAGTGGTTGTGTTTTCATTGCAAAGTCACAAATCCAAGGTCTACTGAACCCAGCTAAACCCAAAAATTATAGCATTTGCTGAATGGTTTGAGGTCTGGGGGCCTTACAGTTTGCCTCCACATGCTCTGGTGAGATCTTTTGTGTAGTGTTGCACTCTAGTTATGTAGCACTCTACATAAATATTCTACCTTTGGTTGGCAGAATTGCAATTTTTCCTTAGCTACTTTGTGACCATTTTTCACCAGAATTTTCAGGACCGTCACAGAGTCCTGTACACACTGCTCTCTTGTTTGGCTACAAATCAAAAGGTCATCCACGTATTGAAGAACTGGGGAACTCACCTCCAGGTCAGCCAAGTCTTGTGCCAAGACCTGGTTGAAGACTAAAGGACTTTCGCAATACCCTTGGGGTAATCTTGGGTATGTGTACTGCTGTCCCCCATATGTGAAGGCAAACAAAAATTGAGAATCTGGATGTAGTGGAACACTAAAGAACACAGAGCATAGGTCAATTACTGTGTACCACTTTGTTCCTTCTGGGATGTTGGACAATAGGGTGTGAGGATCAGGGACCACTGTTTTTTCTGCTATCACTACTTTATTTAATGGTCTTAAATCATGAACCAGTCTCCATTTGTCTGAATTTGGTTTTCTGACTGGAAAGATAGGAGTGTTGCACTGGCTTTTTGTGGGGATTAAAACTCCTGCTTCCACTAATTCCTCAATTGTTAGTTTTATCCCTGTTACAGCATGATATGATAAAGGGTAGTTTTTGGTATGGCAAATGTGCTCCTGGTTTAAGCTGTATTTTAACTAATCCTGCTGACTTCACTCATCCTACATCTGTTGGATGTTTAGTCCATAGTTGATCTGGTATTTGTGCTAGCACATCGCCTCTTTGTAAGCACTTGGTCCTCTGCTAGTTGGGGCAGTTGCTTGTTTTTTTCCCTCTCATTCCTTATATCCTCTATTCTATTTATCAAAATAGTTTGTGGTTTTACTTTATCTACTGCACTCTGCTCTATCCTGAGAAATTTCCTGTCTGGTGATATACTAACTCCTTGTTCTACTTGCGTCCAGTGCATCACCTGACTTGCCTCCTCTACCATTGGCCCTAATTTTTTGGATTAAAAATTCTGCCCGATCAGCAGGGAGATGTGGGGAGCAGCATTAGCAACTTGATACCAGTAACTGAGTTGTGGCGGACGTTGGATAGTAGCAGCGACTCCTTGGGGTCCTACTATAATGTTCATAGTTTTCAGGACATATGTAGTTGGAACCACTAATTTGTCCCACATGGCTTCATAATCTTCATTTTGTCCTTTCTCATCATACATCATTGTACAGTGCCATGGTTCTCTGTTTGGTTGGCAGTCAGGTCACATCTTGGTCAGCCATAGTCTCCATTTTTCATATAGGTTTCTCAACCCATTTGGTGAATTACCTAACTCTAACCAGTGCACTCTGTCCATTTCACATTTTTCCACTTTTGTTTCCATCATGAGACATTGTTGGATCAGGCAGTCTGGAAGCTCTATCCATACTCCTGTTTCTCCATAGTGTATTTTGGCTCCCAGTTTGCAGAGCACATCTCTACCTAGTAAATTTGCTGGGGTGTCTTGAGAATATAGTAGCGGTGCTTGGACTGTTATTCCTGGTACCTCTATTTCTGGTGGCTCAGTAAGTCGCAAAGTCTGTGTTTTTCCTGAGAAGCCTACGGTTTTTACTGCTTTGCTAGAGAGGGGGAGCTTTGAGCCTTCCCTTCCTATAGTTAGTATATGTTGCACCTGTGTCAATCAGAATGGTGTCTGAATATGCCTTTTCACCACCACTGAGATGGTGGGTTCCTGAGCGGGGTGCAGTGAGATCATATACTGCACTAGCTCCCCCTTTGGCTTCTTCACATGTACTGTGGTCCTTGGGGTGGCTGATTCGGTCCCATCCAGGGTCCTGTCCAGTTCCCTTGACCTTGCCATCCCTGATTCAGTGGGGGTTTTTTCTTGGGGGCATCATTTGTCCTCCTTGTTGGCTTGCATATGGACAGTCTCGTTTCATGTGGTTTGGGTCTTGGCATACCCAGCATCCTCCTCCTCTTCCTCCTTGGTTCATTGGAGCTCTTCCTCTGGGAGACTGTTGCCAAGATCCTCCTCAGCCTCGTCCTTGACCCCATCCTCGGCTCTGAGGTGGGTATTGTTGGGCCGGAGGGTACATTGGCATAGGTGGGAGTGCATAATAGGTTGGTTGTACCTGTTGTGGCGGATATGTTGGTGCAGCTTGTATCATGGCTGCTGGCTGCGGTGCTGGGGGTGCAGGTTGGGCCGCTGGCTGTGGCATTGGCTGTACCACCATCACTGCCACTTGTTTTGCTGCATTCTTTTCTTCATTCTTCTTTTCCATGATTTCCTGCTTACTCTGAACCAACTCACTCAGCTGGGCTTTGTGGAGCTGCATCATGAGGTTTTCAGCTGCTTTCTTTACTTCTTTTTCTTTTTGTCTGTGTCTCTCGACACAATGTATCACGTTTGCTTTGAATGAGGGCCATGGAATTGTGTTTAGCTCCACTATGTCTGCGAGCTTATCTTGGGCTTCTTTTGGCATTGCATTCTTTACCATTATATGGAAGAGTGATTGGGTAGTTGGTGAGTCATCCCATGCATTTCCCATCTCTTCTCTCCAGGCCCTTTGTGGCTTTAGTATAAAGTGTGCCAAATTCTCATTTTCTCCCATTGTTATCTTTTCCACTTTCCCAGGATCTGCCCTAGTTGGGTATGCAGCCCTCAGGGCCTGCCAGAGCTGGTTCCGGTAGCTATTAATCATTTTTGCATCATATCCTTGCTCTTCAGCTGCCCTTCCTAGGCCGGCATTCTTGAATATTTTCACCATTTTCTCCTTTCCCAGCGTCTGTGACCATATTGCTTTGATATCACCTATTGCCAATACTTGTCCCATTGTTTGTTCCTCAAACTTTGTGATCCACCTCTGAGCCCCATCACAAATGCTTGGCAATCTGACAATCAGTTCTGTTTGGTCCATGAACGATCATGGGACATAGGCCACATCTCAGTATTTCACTATCACTGGGGCTTGTAGGTTTATTGGTGGCTGGGACTCAATTACTCCTGAAATTATGTCTCCTTCATCCTCGTCATCTGTTTCTTCCTTTTTAGGGTTGTACTCTGCTTCCCTTTGTTTGCCCTGTTTAAATATGTCAGATCTTAGTATCAGAGACCTGGGTGGTGGTGCCTTTTTCACTTTCTTTCTTTCAGTTCATGCCTGCATTGCTACATCACTCAGCCTTCTGTTTGCTTCCTTCATCTTTGCCTGTAGTTCCTCTCGTGTGTCCCGTATACTTGCATGGAGCCTTGTCAACTCTTTTTTGTTCTCTTCCTGTCTTCCTCTGGTGTTCACTGCGCACTTGCTCTGTATCTGTTGTATTCCGTGTATTCTCTACTGCAATTCTCTTCTTGCTTTCTCCTCTTGTTTCATTTGGTGTAGTATCTTGCAGTCAATTTGAGATTTTATCGATGGGGTCAGCGTCAGTCTTCCTTCCACGCGGTATTCCCCTTCTTTTTCTGCACCACTCTCACTTTCTTTGGAGCATTCGGAGTTCCAACTTTTTTTTCTTGACCACAGCAGGCTTTGCCCTCACTGTTCCCTCTTGGCAGTCAGTCTCGTTGCACTCTCTCCCTGCATTGGTGTCCTCATTTGGAATATATGTTCTTGTGGTAGTTGCTTCCTTAATGCTTCTTCTTCCTTTCTCATGTTTCTCTGCATCTTTTCTAGCTCGCGATGCAGCCTGTTTCCTTTCAACATTCCTCCCCAGGGCTCATTTTCCCATGCTAGGCTTTCTCTTGTCACACTGTCCTCTGCATCAGAGAGCTCTCTCTTCTGTTCTCTGTCTGAGTGTCCTGTTGCTCCTTTCTCTCTGTCTTCCTGTGCGGTGCACACCACCATGCATCTGAATTGCCCATCTCTTTCTTCATTGTCTTGTGGTCTGTATATCACTTTGCCTCTGAATTGTCCATCCACTATTTCTAAGTTCACTTCTTGAGCTTCATTATCCTTTAAGATGACTAGATATATTCCTGGCACCTAAGGGGTAAGTGCTTCTCTGTAGGGTGGTGGCTTTTCCTGCTCCTCAAGTCTCTCCACTGGTGGGGCTGATGGCTTCTCTCTTTCCCTTTCCTCTTTCAATTTTCTTTGTAGCTTTCCCTCTTTCTGGAACCATTCTACTATCTTTTTCTTACTCTCTAATCTCTGTTTCATCTTTTCACATCTTTTCTCATTAAATGTGCCCATCAAAGGCCATTGCAACTCACCACATGTCTTGTCATTCCACTTTCTCATGTATTTCTCAATGTCATGGCCCGGCTCAGAAGCAGCAACAAAAGAGGGAGATACAAGGTGGAAGCCAAAAATGAACTCATTTATTTTACACACGCAAGCGTACACCCTGGACAGCATAGCAAACAAGAGAACGGAATGTGGCTGTTAGTGAGGTCAGTAATGTAGGGGAGTGTGTGCATGAGTGTGGAGAATGGTGTGTGGAATGTTGGATCGTCACAACACCAAAATGGTGCTCAGCAGAGCAGCGTCAGATCCGAAGGAAGGGAGAGAGAGAGAGAGTCGCGGCCGAAGAGGTGGGGTTTATGTAGCTGAGCAAACCGGGCCCAGGTGCGCTCAACTAGGGAGCTTTGACTCCGCCTCCAGGTACCTGCTGCAGTACAAACAAAAACAAAACGTGAGCATCGCAAATTTGTATTAAATAGGGGGCCGTCACACTCAATTTCCTTTTTTTGCATCTTTATGCTTTGACGAAATCACCCCTGCGGGTGGTAGCTCCTCCTTACTCATGACACACCCTTATCTAGCCCTATACCCAGTACTTCTACAATGTTGGGATGGGGGGTCAGCGTCTCCTGGTTGATACCTCCACGGCAACTGCGCAAAAAATCCTTTTTACTGTTACTGCCGGTATCAATTGGCAATCAATTGAATTTACTCTGTCAACCACTATTGATGTCGCTAGACCTCTTTCCCACCGCACCCAAGCTGGGTGACAGTGACCTTTAACCCCGAACAATATCCCCTTTGTAATGGTCTTTCCCACACTAATTCTACCAAAGGCTCATCGTCCTCTGAGAAGGGATCAGGTATAAAATCAAACATTTTTAACCTTTAATATTACTGTCTCCTGTGTCTAATTTCTCACTTCCGTTTTCATACCTCTGGCTCACTGCTTGCTGGCTCTGCAGGTGTTTCCTGTGTCGTGTGTGAACATGACTATGTACATGCGCTTCCTCCTCTGTGTGGCAAACTTCCCCTATTCTGTGTTCGTGCAATGCTAAGTGTGTGCACAGTTTGATTCTTATCTGTGTGTGTGTGTACCCACCTTTCAATCACTTACACTCCTTTATCTACTCATTCAGTCTTTTTCTACTCCAGCTTTTCCTAACACCAATTCCACCATTCAACTTCCCAACTCTCTTCCACTTTCTTTTACTTCTTCATTGCCGGCAGACTTTCTCTTAATACATGTTACACCCAGAAAGTTACTCAATACACCACAACTGGTTCACAAATTTACATTAGTTTTTCACATCATAACAACTTCAGAACATCACACTGAAATCCTCATAACACACACACAGTGCTGTCAACACTTATACCTCAGGTCCTACCCTGCCCTTTTTATCCAGAAACTTTTCAATCTGTTCCTGGGCAGTGACTCACTGACCATCCCTTTGTACAACCTTTAGGGATAAATGTCCTGCTGCCACACAACCGGTCAGGAAATTCAACCTGGTACCACCTGTCCTTTTATTCAGTCAGGAATTTTCCTTGTACCTATTTTACTGTTCTTTTAATACTTTTCTGCTTGTTCTCATCTGATTTTATTCTAAAATTAATAATGGTACTTTCCACCCTTCTGTTCTTGGCATAAAGCCAACTACCTACGCCTTCTCCCAGGGCTGCTGTATTCCACAAGCCACAGATTCTAAAACAGACTTGATAACAGGCATCTGCTTACCTTTTTATTTAGAAGTCCGCGGTCTGATAGTCTGCAGAAACCACAGTCCCGGTTTTCAGGTTTTGGTCTCACATCAGTCTTTTTACACAATTCCCGGGTTTTGGCACCAAAAATATGTCGAACTCAGAACCCCCCCTGAGTGGAAATACGCCGGGTGAAAGTACAATTCCTCTTATGACTTGGTTGTCCGTTAATTCACACTCTATAATTCAATAATTACTCAAAAATACTTAATCAAATTAATATATTTCAATGCAGCAGATAAGGAAAAGCAAAATACCTTTATTTCAAGTTGCAATCAATCACAAAAACAATTCTGAGAGAACAGCTGGTCTCTAAGGTCTGATCCCATCAGCGTCATAGTCAGAATCAGCAAATTCCCCTATGAAAACCCCTTCTTTTTTACTCCCTGGTGTCTTAGACGCCGTCCCCTTTATAATTTGCATATGCTTAGGCAATTTTCCATTAGGCTATTTTGGCCCTGCCTACCTCATTTTGCATAGTTTTCTATTTCCCATTATTTTCCAGTTTTGCCCTCAATGTAATGTCATATTTCCTGCTGTTTTGTTCCATCCCCTAATGTGATCTCATACTTCCTGATATGACATATCTTCATTTAATTTCCCCTTATTTCCGGGCTTCTTTGGGAGTTTTTATAAAAAATTGGCACTTGCTTATAAGAGCCAGTTTC
>JAQMYF010009840.1:0-16250 GCA_030014195.1 Neosilurus mollespiculum
TATATATATTGCTCCACAGGGTATTTAACAGAACAAGAGTACAACATTTTGGTTCATGTGGAGAAGGTTTAGAGGTTGCACAAATGTTATTTAAGTAGGTCACATCAAACTTCAAAAATTATTTGGTAAATGGCATTTAAGCAAAGGTAAAAGCTTCAGCCTGATATATAATCAGCTTCTGAGACTTGCTTACACAATTATACAGTTATAAATGAGGGATAGTCTTGAGTTTGATATTGAACAAACTAGGGCTGGATGATGTAACCAAAAAAGTCCTTTCATGTCCCGATAATGATATATATCATGGTATAGCACATCTCCTGTAAACTCAAAGAATAAATGAATAAATGAATAAATAAAGAAATTACTTTCATAAATGAAAAACAGTAGCAGTTAAGTAGATGCCAGTCATGCAGTAATCAATCAACTTCTCTGATGGCAACACTGCAATATTTTGGCTATCCGATGGCAGTGATGCAATACCAAGGATTATTTGATTGATATAAATAATAAAAGTACTTAGCATAATGCATTGCTGTTTCAGAGTTTATCCACTTCACACCTCAACTTAAAACAAATCTGACTATTTCAAAGTGTCGGTAATTCTGGTCTAGTTTACCTAATGTTTTTTCTAGTAACTTTTCTAATCAAAAGAATCAGGGGCAAGAATTCAAAAGTTTATATTTTTTGTCCACCCCAATGTTAAAGTTTTTAACTTAAAAAAATTTTCCCTTTAGTTGAACATTTTAAATGATATATTCATTGTTTGTCTGAATTTCACTGCAGCATGACCTTATTCTGTGGGAAATTATGTTAGCTAACAGAAACATTTGTTCATTAGTTAGTTAACCCACTTAATAAACTTTGTACATACACTACCATTCAAAAGTTTAGGTCACTTAGAAATGTCCTTGTTTTTGAAAGAAAAGCACTTTTTTCAATAAAAACAGATCAAACTGATCAAAAAGACATTCTACATGCTGTTATTGTTGTACATGACTACCACTGGTGGAAACAGCTGGATTACTACTGGAATATCTACATAGGTGTACAGAGCCCCATTTTTAAACCCTATCATATGTGTTTCAGTGGCACTTTGTGTTAGCTAATACAAGTTTATGTTAAAGCCTAACTGATCATTATAAAACCCTTTTGCAATTATGTCAGCACAAATAAAAAAGGTGTTGTGCTGATTGAAAAAAAAGCCCTTTTTTTAGGCTTGTTTAGAATCTGCATTTGTAGATTTGATTATAGACTCAAAATGAACAAAAATAATTTTGTTGTGAAATTCATCAGTCTATATTTGTTCTATGAAATGAGGGATATTCCATATGAGAAATTGCCAAGAAACTGAAGATCTCATCCAAACTGGCTCTAAATAGGATTGAAAGAGAAGTGGGAGACCACAGTGTTCAACTAAGTAAGAGGACAGGTACATCAGCATCCTGGATGCCAGCCTTCTGGGCAGAGATACAAAGAAAAAGCCATATCTGAGACTGGTCAATAAAAGGAGAAGATTAAGATGGGCAACAGAACATGTTGGACAGAGAAAGATTTTGAAAAAAAATGCTATATATACAAATATAATTTTGAGGTTTTTGGGTCACAAAGAATATCATTTTTAAGGCACAGAACAAATTAAATGATGCTGGAGGAGCATTTGACACCACTTGTCAAACATGGTTGGGGAAATGTGATGGCCTAGTGGTGCTTTGGTAATGGTAAAGTGGGAGATTTGTGAAGGGTAATAGAAATTTAGAATACTAATAGAAAAAGAAAGGCTATCACACTTATCCAGCACCTTGCCATACCCTATAGACAGTGCCTGAATGGACTCAGTTTCCTTCTACAACCAGACAAGGCTCCAAACTGTGCAAGAACTATTTAGAGAAGAATCAGTCAGCTGGTATTCTGCCAATAATGCAGTGGCTATCAACCTGGAGATTGTGAGTTCAAATCCAGGTTGATGCCACAGCCAACCTTGACCAGGGGTCCATGGGAGCTAATTGGCCAAGCTCTCACAGAAGGGAGGGATGTCACTCACAATAATCACCCACCAATCATGGGCGTCTGTGAGCTCATTCATACAAGGGGATGGATAGCACATCCAAGCATGTTAGGCCAGCCACAAATATACATGCACAGCTCGTAAAGAGGTGGGTGGTAGCATTGCATGTCATAGAGGAGGCATGTTCATGCTTACACCTCACCCTGATTGGTGGCAGTTGCTTGATAGGAAAGGCAATACTTGATGGGTGGGAATTGGATGAGACCAAAATTAGGGGAGGAAATGGGAAAAAGTAAAAAAAAAATAATAATAAAAAAATTAAAAATACAGTGGCCAGCACAGTCTCTGGATCTCATTGAGCTGTTTCGGGAGCAGCTTGACCACATGGTACATAAGTGCTTATCAAAGCCAGTCTGACTTATGGGAGGTAGCATGGGGTGAATTTTTTGGATCTTGCATCAACAAAAGTTCTGCAAGGCTTTAATAGATGCAAATAGAGAATTTTTTGATGGAGTAAAAATAATTTTTAACCTTGTCAATGTCTTGACAATATTTAATATTGATTTTGCAACTCATTTGATGCACATAAGTTTGTTTTTTCATGGAAAATGTGAGATTTTCTGGGTGAACCCAAACATTTGAATGGTAGTGTAGCTTTAAATGTACACTCATTGGTAAGGCCAATGAGATAAGAAATGTGTATCATATTGTCCTTATATGCACTATATAGGATATAAGATGTCAATGATTAGAAGCTCTTTTACTTTAATGTCGGAATCATTAAACCCATTGTTTTCTTGCAGCATACTGTATTACCGTAGTTGCTTCAATCAAGTCACCTGAAAGTTGAGCACAATTTAACTCCCTACGGACCCACTTCATGCCACTTGAGAAAATGTTGCCCGTCATCACGCTGGTGAATTTGTGGTCAAAAAACAGGCAATGGTCAGAGAATCCAAGAAGTCAAAACAGAGTATGAGGCAGAGGTATCCAAAAGTCACAGAGACTAGCAAGAATGGTCAAGGAACAGGCAAGGTCACAAACGATTAACAAAGACTACAAGATTGATCAGTGTGCTCCAGTAGTTTAGTGTTGCCAGTACACTGCCACATAAATACTAGTTGTAATTATTGCATTAATAAGTGTTATTTTGGTTTAAAGGGCACCTGTGGTGAATTTGTATTACTAGCTATGTAAAACAATCACGTATAACATCAACGGTTCCATGCCCGATTTTCAAGTGTGTGCAAGTGCTGTGACACAAGGAATGCTCAGAGACATGCTGCCTTTTTCATTGGCTGTTCCAGCCTGGTAGTGACGTGAACTAATTGGATTGGCTGGGCTATGTCACTGACCCGTGTAGCATAATACATTATCGGTCAGTGCTGAGCTGCACAAACAAAAAGTGCACAAATTATGGAAAATGGTTATTTTGTGTTTCCAAGTAATGACAGGAAAGCCGAGTGTGCAAAACGTTAGCTGCACAAACCATTTTGGATGTACCGTCAAGCACATCTCTGGCAGCATTTTTGTCCTCAGAGTCACTAGAATGCGTCGTTTCACTGTCTCCACAAGACTCCTCCCGCTCTGGTTCAAATGAGTAACCATTTACTTACATTTCCTCAAAATTGTTAGCCATAGTTGCTTCTTGAATATGTTTTTTTATTATTATTATTAAATAAAATGTCAGTCATTGAACAGATCTGCTTGTTTACTTGCACTGGACAACCCCGCCCAACGTGTTGACGTCACTTCCGGGGAGGAACCATGGGTTCAAACCCCGCTAGTAATCTACGGGTTAAAATCACCCAGTTTTGTGCTTTTTATGGTCATTTATTTCAAAATAAGCATATGTATTCCTGCATAATCATGTCTGATTCTAATGGCTTGCATGATATTTTAATAAAGTTTCATATTAGATAAGTGATGAGACTACCTGTTTGAGTGCCTACATTTCTGAGTAGCAGCATGTCTATCCTCACTGTGAATAATTTTATGATCTGGTTCACAGCATCAGATTTTAATGAAAGTTTCTGCAACTAATAGTCCATTTAAACAGTCCAATCCAGGACTGCTTCTGAACATTTAGGAACCCTGCATGATGTCTAATGATACTCTCACTTTTTCAATAGCATCTTGACAACTGTCTTTAAAGTGTTTCCTTTAAGTAAAAATCATTAAACATTCCAATCTCTGTGTGGACCTGGGCCTGTGGGCAGGGGACTATAGCTGATGCTGGAGCAGGCAGTGGTGCAGGTGCAATAATCCTGATGCAGAAGTTAACACTGGTGCAAAAGCTGATGCTGGAATCTCTGCTGTATCCTTTGTATGGATCATTAGGAAGCACATTTATGGAGAGAGACTTCAACACATTTACAAACATCACCATGCTTAAAGAAAGGGCTCAGACATTGAAAAATCAGCTGGCTCAGAGACAGAAACATTACTGCACTCTCAGAAAAAAGCATCAGCGGGCTTATAGAAAGATGCACCAGCAGGATCCGAGACAGAAATGTTAGCTGGCTCAGAGAGAGAACGGTCAGTAGGCTCAGAGATAGAAGAATCAGCGGGCTCAGACAGAGAAGCATCAGCAGGATCAGAGAGAGAAGCATCAGAGGGCTCAGAAATTTAAACTTCATCAAGCTCAGAGAAAGTAACATCAAAAAGTAACAGACAGACAGGCGAGTTTGGAAACATTGTCAAGGAACCAATGGAAAACAGAAGTTGAAGAGCCTCTCAGAAACAGTGTCCGGGAGCTGCTAGGAAAAAGTGGCTGTCTTTCAGCAGCAACAGTTATAAATAAAGCTCAGAGAAAGTAACATCAAAAAGTAACAGACAGACAGGCGAGTTTGGAAACAGCGTCAAGGAACCAATGGAAAACAGAAGTTGAAGAGCCTCTCAGAAACAGTGTCCGGGAGCTGCTAGGAAAAAGTGGCTGTCTTTTAGCAGCAACAGTTATAAATAAAAGGAAGCAGGTTAATTAACACAATACATAAAAAAGGCCAACTGGAGTAACACCAATGCCTTGGGCTGAGGCAAACAAAAAGTGCTCATTAGAAGCATTCATGAAGAGCTTTCGCTGAGGGGCTTGCAGCCGTGTCATGCTCTGCTGCCACCATGCATGCCAGGAATATATGCTGCGTGCAACACATACCACGCACATGGGGAGGTATTTTGTGGGGTAGGGGCAGACATAAAAGGTACTAAATCTATGGTAATGAAACAACAATGTGTACATTGGATATAGACAACTGTATGGCACTAGTAATCTGCTATTTTTATTTGCCACATATTCTAGCTGCAGTGCCATAAAAAAGAATTTGCTTTTTGCCGTTTCTGATTTCCTCTGGGGTTTTTTTAATTCATGATACTTATTTGTTTCTTGAACTTTGGGACTGCAGTAAACCACCATGACTGCAATCATCCCCAAATCGAGAAAACAGAACAGTGTTAAATCTGTCCAGGAGTGGAAGACCCAGCAAAATTACTGCAAGAGCACATAGAAAACTTATCCAAGAAGGCACATTAATGAAAAAGAAACCAGGAAGAACATCTAAGTAGCTGCAGACTGGGTAAACATCCGAAAGACATTTGTCTGTATCCATAGAAGACTGGCAATGCTAATACAGTTTTACACAACAAGGGCATCATGACCACAATAAAACAGTTTGTGGTGGTGGTGTGGGAATGCTTTGCTTCAGGGCCTGAACAGATTGCCCTAATTGTGGGAAAGATGAATTCAGCTCTCTACCAAATGTGCTAAAGAAGAATCTAGGGTCATCAGTTTGTGATTTGAATAGACCTTTCTGTGCTGGCAATCATGCATAAAATTCATTCATTCATTTTTCAAACCGCTTAATCCTAATTAGGGTCGCAGGGAGGCTGGCACCCATCTCAGCTGACTCTGGGCGAGGGTTAAGTGCCGACCTACAACTCTCACACCGATACGCTGTCCCACATGGAGATGCTGGCTAATAAAAAAACCAAAGGAAACTGATCACTACTACTGCTAAAATGGTTCTCATTTGCCGTTGGGGGTTTGCGGTTCTGACAAAAGGTATCCTGAATGGCTACAGGGAGCTTGTTTAATCTTTTCTTTAAAGCCCAAAACCAGCTGGATAAGAGTATAAGATGGATTAAACTGTGTGCCAGTTCAAACACAGCTGAATGTAGACATGAACAAACATAAGGCTGTTTGCTCTAAGGTAACCACGTTAAAAAAAGGTAATACTAAGTATATCTAATATGCTTTAAAGCTGAATGTAGTTAATAACACCCAAGTTTGTTGATATATAATACCAAATACGTGTTTTATCAGATCAGCTAGTTCATTTTTCTGTGTAGTTATTTTAAAAAGGTAAATTAAAATTTAGAGCTTAAAATGTAAACTTTTTAGAGTATTATTTCTTCCACTTCCAACAGAAAGTGATCCCTGGGATCTGGCGTCATACGGTTATCCTCTCCAGCAAGCTTTTCACAGCTGACATTACTCTACACTGTGATAACAACAACAGATATCTCCGAAACACTATCTGTTTTTCACTGTGTTCGGAGGAAGAAATGCCTTGCCAGAGCATGTAAAAATTATCTGGAAAGAAAGGTTATATCTGAATGGCATCTGCTGTTTAATTCTTAATTCTGAGGAACCTCTGGTTATATAACATACTGTTTGAACACTGTATTTTTTCATGTGAAAAGAGAAGGTTAAAAAGTCTATGAATTTCTAGTGGTAGAAAAACGTGATATATTAGATTTACTAGTCTTGTCGTTTGTTAATCTTCTGTGTCATAATAATGCTGGATGTAGGCATACAACTTCAAACTCTGGGTGTTTCTCATTTTCTCATTTTAATTTAATTAAATTTAGACCTACACTGAACATGTCTGGACATGTCCCAAACAGATCTAACGACTGCGCTGTGTGGCCAGTGAGGTCCTGTTTATTAGGCCTTTGATAGTGTAGTAAATCACATTATTTTATATCAAATGTCACCTTTAAAAGTACAAAAAGGTAAAAAATTACCAGCTAAGCTGTGTCTAGTGTCATCAGTTTTTCAACTCTCCTTCACTTTTCTCTGTTGTACACAATAAAATTCCCAGAGTAAAGTAGACTATTTCAGAGTATATTTGAGTACAATGGGCTCAAATACACTCTGAAAAAGTCAATTTTACACTGGATATTTTACTGTGCACTTATATATAGAGTCGGCTAAACAAAACCATGAAATATTGTTTGCAAAAGGATCAGCGTCTTCATTTTCCACAAATTCTGTGGAATAAATTGTACTTTCAGCACTTGTATCACTCCTGTTGGACACAGAAAGAGAGTCACTGTCAATAGTAGCTGCCATGCTGTCCGCCACTATATGATGTCGTCAGCCAGAGGACAGCTGATTTTGCCAGGGTATAAATCATCGATTTTTGAAATTAATTGTTCGTTCAAAGGCAGTAATTTATTTATTGAAAATGGACCCAATATACCAGCACTTAGCAAGGACTAAGATGTTAAGGTTTAACCGTATTTGTATTTCACTTTATGCTTCAGCTGATCAGTTGTTCAAAGAAAATAATTGGGTATACATTAGCAGCTAGATGTATACATTCCTAAGTGTTACGGTGACTTCAACTTTAGCACAAAGGATGAGTTTTTACACGTGTTGTCTACACATGTGATGACTACACTGATCTCAATGATCAATCATAAATTTAAAAAAATCCATGTCATTCAAGTCTGCAGTATTTTTGTAGATTAACGTAGATTGTTCTCTGGTTAACCATGTAAATTAACATAGTGATAACGCATGAACATAGTGATTACCATGTGACCCTCCCTCTTCTCTCAAAGTAAAGGCAACACAGACTTTATTAGACAGGCATATGCAAGATAATTTTTATTTTGTATATATCCATGGCTGTTTAAATGGCTTTAGAAGCCAGAGTTGAAACTAAGTTGATGGTCAGTCGTATTGGGGAACTGTTTTTTTAAGACTCCCTGGCCGAGCAGTTCACAACCAGAATCTATAAACAAAAAGGTTCTGAGTTCATCTTCATATTTCTGTCAGAAAGTAAGCAGCAACTTGCTACAGGGAGTATTCGGGACATTGCTGAGAACACACAAAACAGAGAATTAACTTAGAACTCATAGGCTGGTCATACAAAAACGTACATAAAACATGAAAAAAGTCAAGGCTTAGAAAGCAGTTGAGGGGCCTGAGAGCCCTGATCACATTCTCCTTCCTCTGTTACCAAGCTAAAGATGTTAATCCACATGCACTTGCCCTGATTTTACCCGTTTCTCAGCCTTCCTAACTTTTTTCAGATGGATACACACTGTCCATCCCCCATGCTGTTTAGACTGTTGCCACATATCGGAACAATCCTCTAATTTAAAATGAACATTAAAAATCTTATCAGAAAGAGTGGGAGATGAATATTATTAATTGGTATAAAAATATTATAATAATTTAATTATTTATTATTATAAGATAAGTTAAGATAAATTAAAGCTATTTTAATCCGTTACTAGTTTTCTGATCTGGCGTTTATTTTTTCACCACCTCTGCTCCTCACAGCTCAAATGTTCTGTATTAACATCATCAAGTTGGGTTTCATTGGTTGTTCTACTGGTGTTACTTTTTTAAACCAGTTTGATCCGGAGGCCTCTGTTCGTCCACCTTCATGTGCAGGTTCAAGCATCTGGACTGAAGCTTCTGGACTTTATATCAGATTCGGCTCGGCTTTATATCAGATCAGAGCCAGTTCCACAAACATGATCTGAAAGTTTTCCTGTTGTGTTTGTTTAGCACAATCTTGAGTGGCAGTTTGTGAGTGCTTTTTATTCAGTGTTTGTTCTGCTTTTTTTTTTTTTTTTTTTTTTTAATAAAAAAACTCATCCTCACTGCCTGACTGCTTCATCTGCGCTTTCTCCAAACACAGCACTAGGACTAATGACTAGTGGAGCAAACACACTAGTTCACTGACATTTCGCGTGCTACCAACTGGCATATATAATGTCAGGTCCTTGTGGTATAATAGAGCCTAACATTCGGTTACGTTGCTTTATCTGAATGACATGTTTACACTAATACTACTTATAACATTACCGCTGTCATTAGTTGTGTCATTAGTGGACAATATGGAAAACTTACCTCTTAAAAACTTACCTCTTCTGAGTCTTCAGACACACACAAGCTCTGTCTAACTTGAAGACAATGTTGAACTTCTAACTATCTAATTACATCCCAGTGTTAGAGATATTGGAAAGTTCCTGTCTATGTAAATGAAATGGTAAAGTCTGTTGAGATTTTACACTTGAGTCTACTGGATCATCAAGCCGGAGCTTATCCCCGGTTTCCTGCGTGTGAAGCAACTAGGAGTTCAACTCCTCCTGGACAGGATGCTAGTCCATCGCAGGTTACCTTCCCAGTATTTTTACTGGTACTCATTTATACTGCTGGGTGGACAGAGGCACATGTGTCTAACAGGGATTCAAACCCACCTTGTCGATCATGAGCCCAGCACCCTAACCACTACGCCACCGGTCCCACATGTAAATGTAATGACTATCGTAATATTACTTTACTTAGGTACAGTCCCTGCAAGCTTTCAAATGTCTAGTAATAATAACTACAAAAATTCCTGAAAAAATTTTGAGATGTGGCTGTATCTGCTGCGGGAAAATATGTGAAAACTGGCGTGCTGAACTGTAGAACACAGAAAAATTCCTCACAGTTTACACAGGTTTCTAAGTAGCTGTGGCAAAACAGGTAGTAATAAATCAAAGGATCAAAGCATATAAGCTTTAACTGTAACTATTACTGCTGGGTTTAGGCCAAGCTCTATACCAGGGCTATTCAATTAATTTGGAATGAGGGCCGAGTCATGAAAATAATCGCAAATGAGGGGAGGAGAGCGGATACCCCAAAGGAGACTGGTCTGCTATAGCAGCTTGTGACACATGAGAACAGTGTAGAACACAGAAAATCTTATTTTTCTTTAAACCATAATATAGATATATTGTATTTTGTAAATGCATAATAAAATTAGTACATTATATTATATCAAGACATAAAGGCTCAAAAAATTTCTACATTCAAATGATAAAAAAATAAAATAAAAATACACCATGCTGAGTAATCAATCCAGGTGAGCCGTATCACAGACATTTAGAATTTATAACAGACAACATCCACTTCACACAACTGTCCCCCCCAAAAAAACAACAGGAGTGTAGTATGGTACTAAATACAACTATAACAATATATGAGTGAATTGTAATATTATTATTCAAAATAGTGCACAATAATAATAATAACAATATTAAGGAGAAGAAGAGAATTAAATAAATATCAAGAAAGAAAAATAAGGCTTTGAATTATAATAATACTAAGAGAAAGAAGAAAAAGGAAAGAAGTGAATAATAAGACAGAAAGGTTCAGTTTTAAATATTATAATAAGAAAAAGATAAAATGAATATCAACACACGGGTATAATACTTTAACTGCAATATTCAACCTCTTCAAAAAAAATCCATCCTAATTACTAGTTTGATGAACAGAATTGTTACTTGACTGATTTAGTCACCAACATTTCACATCTAATGAGAGAAATGAGATTTTTTTTAATATTTGTTTAGCTCTGGTGTGTGGGAGAGAGAAGGTTTACTGTTTGACGGGTACTGGAGGGGGAAGAGCAGGTCAGAGTTATAGTTCAGCGTGAGTTTTGGCTGTAACAACAGCTCGGTCACTTGCTGTGTTAATAAAACACAGACACTGTAATGTGTGTGTGTGTGTGTGTGTGTGTGTGAGCGCGCGTGTGAGATCGAGCGAGAGAAAGAGAGAGAGATGATGATGATGATGATGAGCGGGGGAAGTGCGCGCCTTTTAAAGTGCCAGCATGATGTGCGCGCGCGTGCGTGCGTATATGTGTGTGTGTGTGTGTGTGTGTGCGCGCGCCTGACCTGCACGTGCACACATTAAACTGACAGTTTTAAACTGAAGTAATGTGTTAGGCACACGTCTTGCTTTTGGTCTTATAATTTGAAAACCTTATTTCCCATCGCAATGAGGTTGACAGCGGTTGAGAGCTAAGAACTTTCGGTGCAGCTGTCAGTCGGAGGCTCACCATTTCACCTCTACAAGTGCTGCTGACTCGAAGATTACAGGGTCAGAACCAGCACACATTTTCCTCCGTTTTGATGTAAACGTTATTGTGTAGAGTGAAAATTATGGGAGTAGGAGCAAGTTAAAAAAAAAAAAACCTTTTTCCAAGATAATCGTCTCTTTTTTCCCACACTCTAAGATGACATCACGCACTCTAGCCCAGAACATTCCACGCAATAGACACCCATTATAAATACATAAACAGACTCAGAAATCCTTATTGCACTTGATCAAAGATTAATAGAAAACCGTGAAAGGTAGCGAAAAGTTTTTTAAAGTTTAACCATGCTTCTATGTAAAAGTATGGCTTCTTGGCAAGGCATCAAATTGAGGTGAGTTTCATGCAGGCCCGGACTGGCCGTCGGGAGCAGCGGGACTATTCCTGGTGGCCTGGGCTCTTAAGTGGCCTAACTGGGGGAAAAAAAAGGTAATCAGAATCACAAAAAGAATCACGGCGAAATAAATTGGTGCAGCTGATTGGTCTGCAGAAACTGGCACCCGCCCACCAAAAATGATTTGTGTTCGCAGTTTTCACCTTCACCGATTGGCGATTGATTAAAAATGTCAGCAGTCAAGTTTTATTTTCAACACGAGAACTAACCAACACGAGAACCAATCAACACGAAAATCAATCAACACGAGAGCGCGTGGAGGGGAACAACAGAGAGACAGAGGAACGTGATGCTGTAGCCACTAATGGACTCGAAAAAAGTGGAAATGGGGAGCAGAAAGAGAACTTATAAAATTATTATTCTTTTTTTTTTAATTCCGATATTTTCAAATCCTCCACGAGCAGTGTAGGGGGATTGCAGCGTGCTGTTTGGGGGCAAACTTTTATCTGAAGATAACATGATAATCACTGGTTGAGATTCTCCATGAGCCCTTTTATGTAGCTGTAATAATGAGTTGGTAGGATACTACCTCCTGTCTAAACTTCATTCTATTGTAAATGTTTCACTGGTTTGTTGGTTTATCTCACATCAGCCCAAACACAGAACTACAAATGGATATGCTAACTGTTTATATACACTAGGTCATATTTGGGGTTTCCTGGTATAACCTGGATAAGATAAAAGGATTAATTAATTATTTGTGTTGTATTAAACTGACAGGTGGATATTTTAACACTTTGGCTGCTTGGCTATAACAGTCTGTCCACATACACTGTCCACATCTGTTCCTGTCCAACACACAAGTAGTTGCACCACTGTGAGAGTGAAGAGCATTTCATTAGTCCAGGTTAAATGCTGATGAGGAAACTTTTGATTTAATCAGTTTATCAGTGTGTTTATCTGGTTTTACTATAAATTATATAATTGCAACTTTTTATCATTGCTGTTTGATGTCTGAGGTTTATGTTCACAAATCCATATGAAATATGTGCTTGTGTGTGTGTGTGTGTGTGTGTGTGTGTGTGTGTGTGTGTGTGTAAATTATTCTTTTGTTTCATTGTTTAAAATCTCACTAAAATTTGTATGAGGTTAAGTGGCATTGAGTTGTCTCATTTGATCATTAAATTGTATATTTAAATAACTTAAAAGGTGTATGGGGATGATCACAAACAAATATTCACATTACTCTTCACACTGTTATGAAATTGCATGTGCTTGTGTATGTGTGTGTGTGTGTGTGTGTGTGTGTGTGTGTGCTGCAAATCTGGATATAATGCAGGTGCTTCAGAGGGAAGACACTTCACTGGTAGTAAAAAGGAACTCATTTCTCATTTGATCACTAAATTGTATATTTGAATAACTTAAAAGGTGTACGGGGATGATCACAAACAAATATTCACATTACTCTTCACACTGTTATGAAATTGCTTGTTTTACGTCATGAAATATTTCGTGGGTTCTGCTGAACCAAACATGGCTCTACAGGTGGGCTGAAAAAGTTTGGGAACCCTTTATAAGGTTGGACAGTGTCATATCTTTTTAAGTTGAGTCAACTTTTTCATTTTCTATTAAAATTATTATAGTAATCTGGCATAGAAAAAATTAACATAGAAAAATAAAACAGTTATGTTGTTTAGCTCATCAATACAGGAGTCCTGTTGTACTGAAACCTTTGATTAGTGGGGGCGTGAAAAGCAATGTACTGGTGTTTTGTGTTCATGGCTGTTTGAATTTGACTTTAGTTTGTTTAGTGTTTGATTTGATTTGAAATAGAATAATGGGTTTTTGACGATTACTTACCCATATGTGGGTGCATGGGTTTGTGGCTGTGCACACATAGGTGTGAGCATATGTGTGCAGTATATAAGTAGGGGTGGCCCGAGTGAGTGAATGTCTCCCGGTCTGACTTTTTGTCCCAGTCCGGCCCTGGTTTCATGATCGTTTGTCAACCTCTCCCCATTCATTTCAGTGGAATTTTTTGGAGTGGGTTTTTTGATATATACATTGTGTGGGTGCACTTTGCCGTTCGGGCAGCATTAAGTGCGACCGAAATAGAAAAATAAGGAAAACCGTTTTTCTAAGGTGAATAGTAATATGTGTCTGCTCTTAAGCAGCCACATAACCAGAAAATTTCCTGAAGACATTTTGAGATGTGGATGCAACTGCTGCCGAAAATACGTGAAAATACGTGAAAACTGGCGTGCTAAACTGAAGAACACAAAAAAAAAAATATTTCACAGTTTACACAGGTTTCTAAGTACATGTAACCTGGTTAAAACTGTGTTAAAAAGTTTATCATAAATATGGTTTAAAAAGTAAAATGTAATTAATAGGTAAAAAATTATAAGATGTAATAAATGTTTTTTTATTTTGACAAGTTCATTGGGAGGAAATAGTATTTAGGATTCAGATCAATACTGGTCATTCATTGGTGGCTGGAATCAGAGAGATGCGCATAGAGAAAGAGGAAGTTAGAGTTGGTGTTACGTTTGTGGTTGACTGATAAAGTCACTAAAAAAATCAGTGTAAACTTTATGCAAACAAGTGTGTAGTTGGTGTCTTTGATTATCTACTCGACAGTGAGCTGCGGGGGGTATTTCAACCCGAAGTTTGTCTTTTTAGAGGTTCACCTGTTTGTTTTAGTTTGCAGGTGTATACTAGCACATTAGCTATCGTGCTTATTTTGTTAGCATTCATTAGCAAAGTGAATGGACTCTAAGCCACTGTATAGCTAATCCAGCTTTCGCTAAAGGCTTACATTCATTGTTTCAATGTGGAAACTGTGAGGACTTATTAAGGATGTGCTAGAGCTACAAAGTTAGTGCTCAAAGCTCTTTAACTACGCTAGAGAGACCACACCATCTCTGGACACCTTTGCCACCTCGTGTATCACTGGACACTGACCGACTAGTTAAATCATTAGCTGCAGAGAAGTACACCATTCCTGGATATCTGCTTGCTGTTCTTCTCTTCACCAGAGGACAAGAGACTAGTTAAGTTGTGGGTTGGACGCAGAACTGAAATAAGGTACCACATATTTTGTTTTATTGCTTTCCGAGTGAAACGGCCAATAGTTTTGGGCCACTCTGCTCCCAAGCGACACATCAGGCCTGCATCAGGGTTTGTTTAATTTGGTTAACTTATGCCGGCTTGTGTGTGTTTGAGTGTGGGCCCACTGAATTAGGTGTTTATCTAAATTGTCAGTAATTTGCATTTTTTTGTTGATTGGTAACCTGTTTTTCTGGTTATTTTGTGTTAAAGGGAAATATTACTGTGATTCACATTATTAGATGTAGGAAGTGTATTTCAGTGAATTTAAACCTGATTTTATTTATTTAATCTATTTCTAAGTAAAAGGAATGGTATTTTGTTTAACAAACCCATACTTGTGTGATGTTTGACTTTATTTGGTTAGGGAATTTTAATAAGAGATAAATACTAGTAATTGATCATATAGTGATACATTTGTTTCTTGCCATATCATAGATATATTGGTTTAATAAGTTTAGTTTGCTGAAGGATTAAGTTAACCCAGCCAAATAGTATATAGTATATTATAATAGAAAATAATTAATCAGAAATAAATAAAAGGACCCAAGACAGGTAAAGTGTATTTTGATAAAAGTGAAACCTCAAGCATTCATTACACTAACCTAAACTAATTGATTTAAAGAACTCAGAGCCCTCCTCTATTGTATATAGGGATAAGTGGGCTACATACAGGTGAAACTTGAAAAATTAAAATATCGTGCAGAAGTTCATTTATTTCAATAATTCAACTTAAAAGGTGAAACTAATATATTATATAGACTCATTACTTGCAAAGTGACATATTTCAAGATATTATTTGTTATAATTTTGATGATTAAGCTTACAGCTTATGAAAACCCCAAATCCAAAATCTCAGAAAATTTGAATATTACATTAAATCAATAAAAAAAGGATAGTTTTTTTTTGTTTAAACACATAAATGTGTTTTTGGTACTTTTGGCAGAGTGGGCAGGTGGCAAGTTCTGCTGGAAAATGAAGTCAGCATCTCCATAAAGCTTGTCTTCTAAAGAAAGCATGAAGTGCTTTCCTGGTAGACGGCTGCATTGACTCTGGAATTAATAAAACACAGTGGACCAACAAGCATCTTGGATTGTGTGCCTCTCCATTCTTCTTCCAGACTCTGAGACCTTGGTTTCCAAATGAGATGCAAAATTTGCTCTCATCAAAAAAGAGGACTTTGGACCATTGAACAACAGACCAGGGGCCTCATGTACAAAGACTTGCGTGGAATTCCTACTGAAAAATGGCGTACGCTTAAATCCAAATAAGATTTCTCTGAGTGGGAGAGAGTGTGTGTGAGGCAGTCAATGCTGTGGGACCGGAAAGGCGAACACACACGGAGTTATAAAAGAAGTGGTCAGACTTATAGGTGGCCGTTAAGCGGAGGACGGGCTGCCCACCGCCAAAGTCTGGCCCAATCCAGAGAAGAGATGAGAGGAGGACCTCACCCCGTGTGAGCAGAGAGTCGCCGCAGTCAGAGGTGATGCTGCTCTTTCAGGGGTGGTGGGAGCGCATGTGGGGGTCTCTGATCACCCCCAAGCTCACAGCCCTGTAAGATAGAAGTTCATGCGGAAATGTGTGCATGCTCTTTGGTTTGGCAAATTTAAACATGCCAGTACAAGGAAGAGGATATCCAAGA
>JAQMYF010009857.1:0-16248 GCA_030014195.1 Neosilurus mollespiculum
CACACAAAGGCAGTTTTGGAGAGCCCCGGGCTGCTAATGTTTATAGAGAAGACGCAACTGCCAGTGCGGAGTTGCTCAGTCGCCAAGGGAGATCCTTTCCTTTCTTTCAAGGGAGATTTTTGGTTTTGTCGGCCAGGTGAAAGGAGTGGGTTTGGCTGCACCTCTTTCTCCGCTTGTCACTCCTGAGATCAGTCCTTCAGACTGGAATGGAAGTGAGCCCCGTTCTGCAGGTTTAGATTCCTACCTTCCGTTTGTCCGTGAGGGTTTTGTGTCTATGATGAATAGTGATGTGAAAGTCCCGGTGGCTATTTTAAGGGACACCGGTGCATATAACTCATTCATTCGGGCTGGAGTTCTACCCTTGTCTAAGGAATCTGAAACAGGCGGCATAGTTCCTGTTCGGGGCATGGATCTGAATGTGTTGCTGGTCCAGCTGCATAAAGTAATGCTGGACTGTGATTTATTCCAGGGGGAGGCTGAGCTGGCTATGCGTCCAGTGTTGCCGATTCAGGGAGTGTCTGTGATTTTGGGCAACAATTTGGTGGGGGCGCGGGTCTGGCCTGATGATCCCGCGCCTATGGTGATGACTCCTACGCCGCTGGTGAAACAGGAGCCGGGCGAGAACGAATGTGATTCCCCCGAGGTTTTTACAGCGCGCGCGGTAACACGCGCCATGGCAGCCGGAAAATCTGATCTTGACTCTGTGGCTCAGGCTGGTGAGAAAAAGGTTAACGAAAAATTCTTTCTCCTTTTGTCTGATTTTCCTGTGTCCATATCACGCAGTGATCTTATAGCGGAGCAGCAGGTTGACCCCTCCCTGAAGGACGTGTTTGAGCGGATTCGGCCGAAGGGTGATGTGCTGGACAGCGCCGGTGGTTACTTTCTGCGGGACTCACTGTTAGTGAGAAAATGGATGCCGCACAGTGGGAGTTCTGTGGGAGAGCCGGTTTTTCAGATTGTGGTACCAGGTAAATTCCGTCAAGCAGTGTTGAAAGTGGCCCACGATGAGTCTGAGCACTCTGGAGTGAAAAAAACATATGACAGGATTTTAAGACATTTTGTTTGGCCCGATATGAAAAAAGAAGTCTCTACCTTCATTAAAACCTGTCATACATGCCAGCTGACTGGTAAGCCCAACCAGACTTTAAAACCTTCACCACTGTATCCTATTCCAGCCATCAGCCAACCATTTGAACATTTAATTGTGGACTGTGTAGGCCCTTTGCCTCGCCATCTCCATCTTTGGCATTCCGAAAATAATTCAGTCTGACCAAGGTTCAAATTTCTCCTCCCACATGTTCTCCCAGGTTTTAAAGCAGCTTCGATTTCAGCACCACCGCAGCTTGGCTTATCACGCTGAGAGTCACGGCGCTTTAGAGTGCTTCCACCAAACTCTAAAGTCCCTCCTGTGTGCCTACTGTACCGAGCTAAACAGAGATTGGGAAGAGGGTTTGCCCTGGCTGATGCTGGCAGTCAGGGAGGTTACACAAGAGAGCACCGGTTTTAGTCCAAATGAACTTGTGTTTGCACACACTGTGAGGGGTCCGCTGGCAGCCTTGGCTAAAAATTGGAAGGAATCACAACCTCCCAAAAATTTGTTGTCTTATAATAATTTAATATGATATAATAAAAAATTTGTTGTGACTATATTAATGGGTTTCGATATAGGCTCTACACTGCAGGTGAATTGGCTAAAGACAAACTGTCATCAGCCCAGGAAAAAATGAAATGCTGCTATGACCATCAGGCTGGGCGTCGTGTTTTTAGTCCTGGTGACCAGGTTCTGGCACTGCTCCCTGTTGTAACATCACCATTCCAGGCAAAGTTCACAGGCCCACACACAGTTTTAAAACAACTTTCTGACCAAAACTACATCATTTCCACACCCCATTGTCGTAGGCCCACTCAGCTATGCCATGTCAATTTGCTTAAGCCATATTATGTACGTACCTCACAGCCGCCGCCTTCGGCACCATCATGCGTAGGACAGGTGCAGGCAGCTTGCATAGCTGGTCCAGATCCGGGATCTTCTCGATGTGTGGAAGATGAGTTCAGTGCGCTTGATCAAGTTTTACTGCATGGCCGTCTTAAAAACTCTGAAAGTCTCCTCAGCTTAAATACGCTGTTAGCACATTTGCCTGAGAAGCGACGTGCAGAGTTACTCCAGCTAATAAAGAGTTTTCCAGAACTGTTTGGGGACACGCCAAGTTGCACTCCTTTAATTGAACACGATATTGATGTGGGGGATGCAAAACCCATCAAACAAAGAATTTACAGAGTAAATCCAGAAAAAAGTGTGTTCCTGGAAAAAGAAGTGAAATATATGCTAAAAAATGGTATTGCTGAGTGGCCTGTCCTGTTCTTCCAGTAGGTCCTCACCATGCCTGCTTGTTCCAAAATCAGACAGTACTCCCCGTTTTTGTTCTGATTTCCGTAAAGTAAATAATGTGACTAAACCTGACTCCTTCCCACTACCAAGAATGGAGGATTGCATAGATCAGGTCGGCCCGGCAAAATATGTGAGTAAATTTGACTTGTTAAAGGGATATTGGCAGGTTCTCTTGTCCCCGCAGGCACGTGAGGTAGCTGCTTTTATAACTCCGACCGGCCTCTATTCTTACACCGTGATGCCTTTTGGGCTTCGAAATGCCCCAGCCACATTTCAGTGTCTTATGAACCGCGTCGTCAGTGGTTTACAGGGGTGCGCTGTTTATTTGGACGATGGTTTTCTCGGACACATGGGAAACTCATCTGGAGCGTATCCGAGAGTTATTCACCCGGCTGGCGGAGGCAAGGCTCACGGTTAACCTTGCAAAGTGTGAGTTTGCCAGAGCAACCGTGACCTACCTCGGCCGAGTGGTCGGTCAGGGAGAAGTGCCGCCCATTGACGCAAAAGTGCAGGCTGTAGAACAGTATCCCATTCCAAATACAAAAAAAGAGCTGATGTGTTTCCTCTACCTTGTTGGCTATTATAGAAGTTTATGCAGAAACTTCTCAACAGTTGTGGCCCTGCTCACTGATTTGTTGAGGGGGAAGACAAAGTTTGTTTGGTCTACGGTCTGTCAAAAAGCATTTGAACAGGTAAAAAGCCTCCTTTGCTCGGCTCCTGTGTTGGCTGCCCCACGTTTCGACAGAGCATTTAAGCTATACGTAGATGCTAGCTATATGGGTGCAGGGGCCGTTCTCATGCAATCCGATGACCAGGGCATTGACAAGCCTTTGAGCTACTTCTCAAAAAAATTTAATCCATGACAGCTGGATTATTCAGTTATTGAGAAGGAAGCTCTTGCGCTAATTCTGGCTTTGAAGCACTTTGATGTGTATGTTGGTGGCGGGAGTACCCCACTGGTCGTCTACACTGACCACAATCCATTAACCTTTCTCAACTCACTGCAGAGTCCAAATCAGAGGCTGGTCCGGTGGTCACTGTTTTTGCAGGCCTATTGCCTGGATATTCATTATATTAAGGGGGCCGACAATTTGGTGGCAGACGTGTTGTCGAGGGCTCCTCAGAAGTAGGGGACTGTTGTTTCTTTTGTCGGTTCTCCTCTTGTCTCCCTCTAGCCTCTTAAATGCTTCCCAGGTACCGCTTGCTGAAATGGAGCTGTAGGCAGGAGATGTTCAACTGCTAAAGAAGCCCATTGGTCCACCTTTAATTGCTTTGTAAAAGTTGGTAATGTATAATTTCTGAGTTTAGGAAAAATGTTTTGAGTTCAAGTTGTGATCATTTATGTCGGGGTTCCGTTCGGACCCCTTTCTTATGAAGGGGGGTGTGACGGCGCCTATTTAATACAAATTTGCGATGCTCACGTTTTGTTTTTTTTTGTACTGCAGCAGGTGCCTGGAGGGCGTAGTCAGAGCTCCCTAGTTAAGCAGCACACCTGGGCCCGGTGTGCTCAGCTATATAAACCCCACCTCTTCAGCTGCAACTCTCTCCCTCTCTCCCTCCCTTCGGACCTGACGCTGCTCTGCTGAGCTTCATTTTGGTTTTGCGACGATTCAACACACCACTCTCCACACTCATGCACATGCTCACCTACACTACTGACCTCACTGACGGCCACATCCCATTCTCTTGTTCGCTATGCTGTCCGTTGTGTACGCTTGCGTGTGTAAAATAAATGAGTTCATGTTTGGCTTCCACCCTGCATCTCCCTCTTTTGTTGTGGCTTCTGAGCTGGGCCGTGACAGTCACATTGTTGGAACGCAGAGCCCTCTCCGAGTGGACATACACCAGGTGGAGGTTCTGGTCCCTCTTTACTTGCTCAGTTATCTCTTAACTTACACTTTATAATACTATACCTACTCCAAATACTTAATCAAATCAAAATCTCAGCACAGCAAGATGAGGAAAAGCAAAGGTTTTTATTCCAAGTTGCAGTCAATCACAAAAACAATTCTGAGAGAGCAGCTGGTTTCAAAGCTCTGATCCCATCAACATCAGCATCAGAATCAGCCAAATCCCCTAAGAAAACCCCTTCTTTTATACCCTTTGGCGTCTTCAGACGCCGTCCTCTTTTAATTTGCATATGACTCAGCAATTTTCCTTTAAATCCATACTTTTAGGCCATTTTGGCTCCACCCATTATTTTTACATATCTTCCTATTTCCCATTATTTCCCTATTCCACCCTTGATGTGATGTCATGTTTCCTGTTGTGATGTGATGTTGTTCCTCCCCTAATGTGATCTCATATTTCCTATTGTGACGTAGTCCTACTTATTTTCCCCTTATTTCTGGGCATCTTTGGGAGTTTTTATTAAAAATAGGCGCTCGCTTATAAGCGCCAATTTCCGCATTTCATATCATTGCTGAATTTAACTCTGTTGTGAACCGTTCTTGTGGGCTGTACTGCACATAACTTTCCAATCTTTTAACACGTGTAAGTACCTTTTAATTCCCTCTTTTATTTTTATTTAGCAAACTGCGAGCGTGATATTTCATAATGTTGCTGTCTTATTGCTCTGCTATTTTAGCTATCTATGTACCAATGTTTACACTGTCACTCTTATTTAGATGCATGTCATGGGTTCTAAGCCTTAAAGCATTTTCAGTATTTTATTATCATATTTCTTTGCTAGCAGATTACCTGTTATTGGTTAAATAGTCACATGACCTGTATCTTTTCCCTATCCATTGTTTCCAGCTCAGTCAGCCCGTCGTGCTATTTTCAGAAGGGGGAGATCTGGTCACCATTACCATCTCCACTACCATCTGGCCCCTGCTAATCCCAACCTTTTGGATTTTCTGGAATTCCTTTCTGCCACCTGGTTCCCGTCTGGATCTCCTGGGTCTCAATCCAGGTCCCCTTGTTATTCCTGTCAGTCTCCAGTTACCAATCGAGATCAATCTACTCAAACTGTGCCTGAAACACAAGATCAGTCTACTCAGGTGCGCAAATGGTGTTTTTCTTTACGGCCACCTTCTTCCCCAGGCTCTCCCTTCATCCCTCTGCACTCTCCAGAGTACTCTTCTCCAGAGCCTTCTCCTCCACATTCTCCTATGGATTAATATGCCCCTGATTATGATTCTGATTACACACCCAGTTCTCCTGTTAATGATGATGTTCCTTCCTTCACTACTGATGAAGGTGTACCCATAATCCCTCTGGACAGGCTGGCTGATCTGTAACTTTCAATAAACTATTTTTACTTTTACTCTTGTCTTCAGTGTGTTTACTGCATGAGTACATTAAGGTCAAAGGTCAATAGTTCTTTTATAATCCTATGCTCTATTACTTGAGCTTCTTCCTTTTAGTGCTTCTGCTTTTTTCGCTCAGCTGCATGTTTTTTGACACCTAATCTGCTGACTCACTGTTGCTTAGCATGGCCTTAATAACTGCTGTTTCATTGTTACACAGTGATAACTAACTATTGCTATCTCATTATTATTTAGTGAGATTGCCTTTTGCTGTCTCATTATTGCCTGAGCATTTTAATGCCATATGAACCCAGATCCCTTCTCTTAATGCAAAATCAAGCAAGGCATGTTATGATGCTAATTTTACGCAGAATATAAGGTTTCTTTCCCACAACATACAAATTATACACAGTACAATATGTAGTGAAATGCTTAGTATGACTGTTCAAAATGTAAAGAGTGAACTATCAAAGTCACAAGAAGAAAAGAACAATAAAACTTTTTAAGGATTTTCAAGATCAGTTAAAGTATTCTAAAGGTCAGATAAATATAAAAATGCAAAAAGATAGAAAGAAAGAAAATATATAGAATTTATCCACCCACGGCTTCTGATTCGGAAACTTTCTGATGGTGTTATTTTGAACCGTGTCGTCCACCAGTTTACCTACGAATCCCACAACTGCTTCCGTAAACATGTTGACGTCATCAGAGCTGCGCCGGAACATGTCCCAGTCTGCATCATCCAGAGCGTCCTGCAGAGTGGCCGCCGATTGATCTGTCCAGCCTGTCACCTCCCTCCGAGCCGGAACTTCCTGCTTGAGCCTTTGTTTATATTTAGGCATGAGGAAGATGGCGGTGTGGTCGGATTTCCCAAATGGAGGGCGAGATTGAGCCTCGTAGCTGTCCCTCACTGTAGTCTAGCAGTGCTCCAGTGTTCTTTCACCCCTGGTGGGGCAGCTGATGTGCTGGTAAATGTTTGGCGCTGCGCATTTGAGGTTGGCACTATTAAAATCCCCCACCACAATAAGCGCAGCGTCCTGGTGTTGAATCTGGTGCTGTGTGAGAGCTTCATGCAGCTCGCATAAAGCAGTATCCGTGTCCGCCTGAGATGGAATATAAACGGCGCTGACTATGACTGAAGTAAATACACGCGAGGTAGATAAAAGGACGACATTTGATGGTCAGTAGTTCAAGGTTGGGTGAGCAGGAGCGCGTGAGAGGAACAATGCCCGCGCTGTTGCACCAGCTACTGTTCATCATTAAACACACGCTGCCTCCCCTGGACTTTCCCAAGTCCTGTGTTCTGTCCATGCGGTGAACCGAGAAGAACTCAGCTGGCTGGATGGCGTGGTCCGGCACCGCTGGGTTCAGCCATGTCTCGGTGAAGCAGAGGAGATTGCAGTCCCGAATGTCTCTCTGGAACTTGACCCTGGCCCTGAGGTCGTCGAGCTTATTCTCCAGAGACTGGACATTGGCGAGCAGAATGCTGGGGAGAGGTGTGTGGTGTACACGAGCTCTCAGCCTATTCCTGATGCCGGCTCGTTTCCCCCGGGGCTGCCGCATCGGGTCCCGTCCTTTGTTCTCCCCCAGGATCTCCTTTGGCCAGCTTGGAAACTTCGAATTGTGAGCACATTGTACACCAATAGAAATAAGAGTATCTCTATCGTAACAAATGCACTCCATGTTGATGAATTTGCCGGTTCTATGAATTAAAAATGAACTTAAAAAAACAAAAACAAAGAAAAAAAGTGGTAGGAGCAGTCGCGACGGCGGCCGAATTCAACAGCGCCGGGACCCCAAGACCCACATTTCCATTTCTCATACCGTTCACTTCATCCTTTCTGTTTATGTGTTTTGTTTATTATATGCTGTTTGTGCAAGGTAAAGTAAATGTTTTTTCTTGTTATAAAATCATTACGTTTCTCTGAATGTTCTGCTCACAGATCAAAGTAAATTCCGTGGTGCAATCTTTGCTACATAAACTCATGAAGCTACACAAATTCCCTTCTAACTAAGCAGAGACACCTTCTAAGGTGCACTTAGGAAAGTCTCGAATACAGTAAAGTTATAAAACTTGACCTAATTATTTTGCTTGACAAGTAACTTAATTCAGTTTTAATGATGATACTGTAAAAGCTTTATTCTCCCATTTAAAAAAATCAGTATTTATATACCTACATATTTGGTGGAGAATGCAAGTGTAATATTATTAATTAAAACATCCGACAGCATAAATACTGACGATTTTGTGGCTTAATTAATCCTACAAGTACACAGATTGTTTTGTGAAAGCAACAGGAATTCATATATATATTTCTACTGTTTACAGCTAATTAAACACAAACATTTATTTTTTAAACATATATATTTTCAAATCTGGATCAAAGTAATTATTCATTTATTCATTTTCTAAGTCAATTAATCGTAATTAGGGTCATGTGGAGGCTGGCGCCCATCTCAGCCGACTCTGGGTGAGGGCGGGGTTCACCCCGAACAGCTCATCAGGCCATCGCAGGGCTAGCACTCACACAACTGTTCACACACACTCTCACACTTAGGGGTGATTTGGAACAGCCAATTAGCCTACTGTGCATGTTTTTTGGACTGTGGGAGGAAACCGGAGTACCTGGAGGAACCCACTCAAGCACAGGGAGAACATACAAACTCCACACAGAAACTTCCAAGCCCAGGAGTTGAACGCAGGACCTTCTTGCTGTGAGGCAGACATGCTAAGCCACTGTGCTGCCCTCAAAGTTATTAGTAAAAAAAAAGTAAAAGTCCTCCATTAACTAATAATACATAAAATACAGATATTAAAGCAGCTTTTAGGCAATTTACGACCAATTATTACAAATATACAACAAATATAATTAAATTTTAAATGGCTTGGAGGCTGTCAAGAACCTTGACTGAAATCTTTCGCAAAAAGTGTAGAAACCTTCAAGATCTCCTAAAAGCAAATGGAAAGAATTTGCAAGCAGTAGTAATAAATTTTGGACACCCTTGATACACCTAGGTAAGCTTGGTCATGCATGAAAACTACACACAAAACAGCCTCCAGATGACTGCCTCAAAAGCTGCATTAGGACTCATAGCTAGCAATGTCTGCTTCAGCATGAACTGTACAACATAGTATTTCTTATATTCACCATACTACTCCAAAACAGGTCCTGAACAAGACACAGCTAGAACTCCATGATGTGCTTACCAAGGCCCTAACACATGGAAACTGTTATGAACAGAAACAGAAAAAATATATATATTTTAATTAATCATTTGTTCAATATTACATCGTTATACCACGAATGTTGTTACTGACCATCTAGAAATTGCCCAACCCAAAGTTCACAGAAGAAACAGTAATGTATGAAAGTGAAACATCATCAGGCTGCAATTACTTTTAACCAAAGTTAAACTAAAACTCTGAACATTCAGACTAGTGAGAACAACAACAGCAAAATAAAATGGCTTCTAAGTTTTTAGAGGAGGATTTGTCCTGTCCTGTCTGCAGTCAAATCTTCAAGGATCCTGTTCATTTTGCTCTGCAGTCACAGTGTGTGTAAAGTGTGTTTGCAGAAGTTCTGGGAGACCAAAGGATCCAGAGAATGTCCTCTTTGTAGGAGGAACTCTTTTATGTGTGAACCTCCCACAAATCTGGCCTCAAAGAACCTGTGTGAGACTTTCTTACAGGAGAGAAGTCAGAGATCTTTATCAGGGTCTGAAACAGTCTGCAAAGTGAGAAATTCAAACTTTTGTCTGTTGTGTGAGACTTTAAGACAACACACCAACCACAAATTCTGCCCCATTGATGGACGAGTAAGGTAAATTACGAGTAAGGTAGCCAGGATTTTGAATGGTGGGGTTCTCAAGGCAGGTGGGTGGACCTTTTTGTCTGGCCCTCGGTATGGGGGCCGCCTAGGTCCATTTTTTACTAATAAAATATACCTGTACAATGCCTTTTCTTTGAGCAGCATGCAGAGGGATGTTTTTTTTATTAACAAATGGTAGAACACTTGCTTTATGGTTTTCTTAGCACAGCAACCAAACAAGTACAATAACTACCAGTACCTTAACACTAAAGCCAATTTCTGCTACAACAGGGTACAACAACCTGCTACAGATATCAATCTGTCCAGTCGAGCTATGTTTGTTTGCAAGCACAAAGTTCACGTCTACCCATGGTCCTGCTACTGTATGTCCTTTCAGATGTCAATTCGTGAATATCACTATAAGTAGAAAAATAAAAGGAAGGATCAGTTATTGGACCTATTAAGGCATAAAAGGGGGTAAAACATGTTTTGATACTGTGACATTTTTACAAACATATAGTAAATGGAGCATAATCATATGCAACAACAGTCTTTTTAGAATATTTAACATAAGATAATGCTTAGTGCCACAAATATACAGGCATCGCCCACAATTTGGGCTTTGATCGTGGGTAAAAATTATTCTGAAAGCTATAATTCACAGGGGAATAATAACTATTCACACCCACAAGACAGACACTTTATCATAGCCATTTTGTCTGGAATGCTGATGTTTCAACAAGGTTGTGACTGAATATTTACAACTTTCATTGGTCCTAAATCAGTGTGGCCAAATCGTGGAAATAGCAATACAATTACGATTTAGCCCTGAATCACTACTGGTCCATACAAATTGCAACTGGTCGGGACATGTGCATGCGTTTACGGGGGCCAAAATGCATAAGAAATAGCACAAATTGTCTGATAATGTTTTTTATTCCAAGACTTGAAAGTTCCTTTAAGAAATTAGCATATACGCTATGCTACAGGCAACCTCATTCATTCAGATTGAATGTTATAACAGACTGACTGTTCATCATTTTACAGCAATATTTTAGAGCAATTTTTTAAATTAACAGAATGGGCATTTTTCAGTCTGCCCATGTTCGTATAACTTGCTTAATCCATTCATCACACAATTTTGTCAGGTCGGTTGGTCAGGTTAGAGGAAACACCTGATAAATCTACTGTGTGGTTACTGGAAATAGATCATGTGGGATCATCAACTAATGATCCTGTTGGTGTCAAGGGTACAAGCTGCATACCAGCACCATCTCTAACATCTAGCTGAGCAGATGGGGTATTGGCTGTTTCCATAGGCCCTTCTGGCATATTACGTGGTGTGGGTCCGGAATTGTCCAGTACAGGATGGTGAGCATCAGCTTGGATCTCTCTATTTTGTGGAATATTTCCATCATCTTCGCCCGTTCTCATTGCCATGAATCCAGCTTCAGGCGTGCCAGGCATGTCAGTGTCCATGGTGTTGTGTACTTCATCTGGAACACCAGGTCGAGGCCTTTTACTCATTTTGCTTGGGTTGAACGCTTTATCAGGTATCGCATTTAGGTTGAATAGGAACAGTCCTGATCCCCTGAATTCACCTTGTGCATTATCAACTGTAATGGAATGGTCCCGTGCATTGCTAAAAATAAGAAAAAATATCCTTCTTGTCTAACTTCCGCCCAGCAGTGTTCCTTGTAAAGATCATCATCTCTGTCTTCCATGTGCTTTTAAAGCTCTTGAAAGCACCCATATCCAAAGGCTGTAACCAATGACTTGTGTGGTTTGGTATGGTGAAGACATGCATGTTGTTTTTCTTCATGAGCTGCAGGAAATTCATGTTGTAGAGGTGTGAGTGATGTTCCAACACGAGAAGATGTGGTTTCCCATTGTCAATTTTTTTATCTTTGATAAATGCAACCAGACCTTCTGCGTGTTTAAGAAAAAGTTCCTTGTTTATCCATCCGTTTTTGCTGCATTTTTCTTCCGTGTCACGTCTGGCTCCATTTTTCCACTGTTTCCCTATCTTCATTCCCTTGCATATGATCAGTGGAGGCATGGTTTGCGCAACAGCATTTATGGTGACCACAGCAGTACAAGTTTCACACTTTTCTAGAGCAGTCTTATTGTATGTATGAATGCCCTTTTCCCCTACAAGTTGATCTACCTTTTGGATATTCTGGCAACTGGTCTTGTCACAGTTCCAAATGTGACTCAGTACGTCTTTGATGCCAAAATCTGTGAGTACTTTTTCGTACTTTTCGAACCGTTCCAAGACCTGCGGTTTGTTCATAGCCATTGCTCGACTAACGTACAATTTTTCAGCACTTTTTTTAATAGGCCTGGATGGCGTTGGAGAAATTGTTCCACCCAGTAGTATCCCACCATTTTCTTCTCTCGAGAAAACCTTTGAGGCATGTAATTTGCAGTTGCATATTCGAATGCTAGCTGCCATACCTCTATGCATGTCAGAGGAAAGCCAGCTGCTGACATTGTTTTAATATGGTCCACAAGTTCTCGCTTAGCTTCCACTGGAAGAACAGTCAGTGTTCCTGACAAATGCTGAGCCTGTTTAGCATGGTGTACAATAGCCAGGGTCGTAGGGTTGATCCGTCTTCCAAGAGTGGCATACAGAACCTTCCCCTCATGATCAGGCTTTCCGCGTTGGGCTTCCCATTCTTTAATGGTGCCATCCATGTTTGCTGTGTCCCACTGATTGAGTAGCTTTTCCTTATGACCTTATATCCATGTACTTGCGGTTGGCCATGCTGAAAAAAGTATGTACAGGATAGATCCACAGTTAGAGGGTTAGCAGTTAGATTAGACCCCCATGCATTTTCAGATTCAGCCTACCCTTGAGTGTGACTGCTACAGTATGTTTCGGTCCTGTCAACTCAAAGGATCTTCTGTCCTCAAGGATCTGTGTATTAGTTTAGGCCCCCTATCTCTAGGCCCACACTGCCCATCAGGCACAACTGAATAGGAGTAGCTCAAGTTTATCATTCAGCAAAACCAAACCACCTGGTTCACTTTATAAACCATATCAGGTATAGCGAACCAGTGACCTTTCTTGCCATTGTGTGTTTGTGGGCCTGATCTCTAACAATGACGAGACGGCCTACCTAGAGTAGGTTAGAAACCTGGGATTATGGTGCCAGGACAACAACCTCCTCCTGAACGTCAGCAAGACTAAGGAGCTGATAGTGGACTTCAGCACGAAGCAGGAAAGGAATTACCAGCCCTGGATCATCAATGGGACCCCAACGGAACTGCATTGAGTGGACAGTTTCCGGTACCTAGGTGTTTACATCACACACGACCTGACATGGTCCTGTCATGTTAACACCCTGGTGAAGAAGGCCAGACAGCGTCTCTTTCATCTCATATGCCTTAAGGACTTTAAACTGCCCTCAAGGGTGCTAAGGACTTTCTACACCTGCACCATTGAGAGAATCCTGACGGGAAATATCACAGCCTGGTTTGGGAACAGCACCAAACAGGACAGGCAAGCCCTCCAGAGGGTGGTGCGATCAGCAGAACATACCATCCGCATGAGCTTCCTGACCTGGACACTATATACAGAAAGCGGTGCTGGACCAAGCCAGGAAGATAGTAAAGGACCTCAGCCATCCCAACAATGGACTGTTGCGATCAGGGAAACGTTTCCGTTCCTTTAAAGCTAATACCGAGCGAATGAGGAGGAGCTTCTTCCCACAGGCTTCCCCTGAACCAGAACACTGGTACCTGGACTTTGTAGACTCTATGTTATGTAACCACACGGAGACAGAAGAATAAACTTTACCCAAGTTTATTGTGACCCAGGAGTAGGGCTCGGAGAGCCACACACACGTAAAACGAAAAACACGGAAATGAAACCTGCCACGAGGGGCGAATATAAACCGACAAACACTAAACAAAACAAGGAAATGAAACCTGCCACAAGGGGCGAATACAAACCGACAAACACAACTTACTGACACAACGGGGGGAGATCGGAGCCGAGAGAAGGAGGACGGGAACAGGACGAGGATGTAGCGAGGAAGTAGAGGTGAGTCCAAAGCGCTGGTTAGAGTGGCGGTGAAAACACGTAAACTGCTAACGAGGCTAGACACCGAAGTGTGTCTAGCCTAGGCCTTATATGGAAGTGGTGATGACTTATATGGAGGTGATGACTGGTTAGTATTCGGGGGAGTGTACTCGCGGTGTGTGAGAGTCGGGAAGAGCGTTGGCTACGGACGTAACACTCTACCCTCACACAAGCATTACATTCCACCTCAGCTTATGGTTGCACACGGACACTTGTCACTTTACACTTGTCACTTTACACTTACAGACACTTGACACTTTACATACAGTTATATGTAGTATACAGTTACATACACTATGCATGCTTATTATTTTATTTTATATTAAATTTTTTTTTATATTTTTACATTTTTTATATTGATATTTTATATTGACTTTAACTATAAAGTCGCTTAAATAGTTATTATTATATTGTTCTTCTTTGTCTTCTTTATAGTTTTTTTATTCTTCAATTTTTAGGACAGTCGTACCAAGCATTTCACTACATATTGTACTGTGTATGATTTTGTATAGGACAAATAAAATATAATTGAATTAAATTGAATTGTTGTTTGGTCAAACAAGGCAGAATATCATGTGGATTATCGCCGACCATGACAGGAACCATTGTCACACAAGGATTGTTAATATCACTGATGTTTACTGAGAAATGGGGATTTGAAAATTACGTGAAATTATAGTTACCATTATGGAAAATTTTAAATCTGCTTCCAAGTGAGCTTGATGCGAGCATGAGTGAAGCCTAAGTCGCTGCTGCCATCTAGTGGGTACTTCCTAATCTAACTTTGTTAAATGTGTTTTCAGTTGATAGATGGCTCTGCAGTGCACAGGCTTCTTGTGCTGCGTGGGAACCACCCCAAGCTGACTGGTTCCGTTTACTTGATAGTTCACAATCAACAATCAACAATCAAATGGAGGGTACATGTGAAATATACAGAGAAAAAAAGTCAAAGGCTATATCATTTACATGTGAGTCAGCCTTAAATCACCGCTCACAGTCCACTTTATATCAAATTATGCAGCTCCATAGTAACTGTATATGAACTACTTGGCCATGACGCCTAACATTTTTATTATTCAGTTTATTTAGTTATTTGTGTATGGTCAATTGTGCTTAAAATGTATTGATATTATTTGCCTCAATTTTACAGCCTAAGTTTCTTGTCCACAATTCAGGAACTTGGTTGTATTCATTGTAATTAATTGCTAATGACATTTTTAAAAATCATTTTACATCACATTTGGAAATGTTAACCTTGTGAATCTGGTGTTGACTGAATCATTTAGCCCTTCAAGAAGTCATCCACATTTCTGTATGTTTTTACTGGACTCTTGCTGAATTACCCTCAGCATTCATCACTGAAAATTTGTGATGTAATAATCCTACTAGGGTCGAGGGGAGGATGGTGAACTACATTTCTCATCCACACTGTGACTGCCGTGACACATTTTTTGACAGTTTAAAAATCTGGCACGGCATCCACGGCCTGCCAGGTTTAACCATCACGTTCCATCACGTCCTGCCACATTATCTCACGACCTAGCTCAACTACACCATCATGCTGCCCATAAAATTATTTTTAAAAAATGTATTTCATTATTTTAAATATTGTTGTGGCGGACACAGGTCAATTCACCAAGAGACGTAGATTCAAAATCAAAGAACAGTTTTATTTAATCAAAGTAGACAAAACAGCAAATTGTTCAGCAGTTCACAAAAAAGTTTAGGAACAAGTTATTCAGTCAGAGTGAAAATAATAGCAGTTCAGCACAGCAGGAGTGATCTCCAAATGAGAATTTGAAGACACCCAAATCCCCTCAAGGCCAGGTATGTATACCATTGGTTTTCAGTGTTAATTGTTCACCACCATTATTTCTCCGCTCAAGAGAAGACCAGAGACCTCAGGTTTACCTGAGGTGGTGTTGACATTACAGGGTAGGCCTTGGGTGGACTTTTGGGCAGCCCTCAGGTTTTTTTTATGCATAAATCATTTAACAGTTCAACTACAATTTAATAGAAATCATCATTATTGAACAACTTAATTTTCACCATTAAAATGTAATTTAATAAAAATCATCTTTAATACAAATCATTGTTTCTCCACTATAATATCATTAATAATGGCTAGTTAAATGTAATAAGGGTGCTTTCCTACAAATATTTTGCTTTAAATTGTTACAATTATTATTATTTAATTGTTTTTTTATTTATTAATTTAGTTATTCCATGAACCCATCCTGCCATTTTTTCACACCTCACAGTTTGAGAATAAGATCCAGTTCATCCCATTGGGAATTAGAGCATTCTGTACCTTGTGTGATGTTATGATCTTGTAGTTCTTAAGTGTTGTGAGTTGTTTCTGATGTGAATGATGACTAACAGGTCATGACGTGTCTCTCCTAAACTCCTATTAAGGAAGTGTGGAGTCTGAGACGACTACAGTCCTTCATAAACAGCCTGCAGTGTTCTGCTCTGGTGACTTTAGTTTTATTCTCAGTTTATGGAGAAATCTGAGTCTTATTTTCAGCACTGTGATAGAAAGTGATTAATAACTGAACCTACAAAGTCAAGTGTTTGAGTTTAAAGAAAACTGAAATCAGGCTGTAATTACTTTTAACTAAAGTGAAAGTGAAAATCTGAACATTCGGACTGGAGAGAACAACAACAGCAAAATAAAATGGCTTCTAAGTTTTCAGAGGAGGATTTCTCCTG
>JAQMYF010010298.1:0-16209 GCA_030014195.1 Neosilurus mollespiculum
CAAAGATGTCAAATCATATGAATTATAATTTTATAATTTATAATTTTATAATAACACCCCGAACAACTCAGGTCCTGGAAATAGGAGATGATTATTTACACTGTGGTACACACTTTCCATAGCACAGATATTATCATATAATAATCATAAATATATCCCCATTTACTTTCTTCATCCGTTCACTATACGCTTATAATTCTCATAATATAAGTTGTTCTGTACATCATACATACCCTGTCTACCCTTTATCCGATTTCATTCCAATAAGCTCCTAGAGAAGATTCTCTTTTAGCATCGATGCTCTATTTTCAACATGTCGAATCTGGCAACCTTTAGGGCCCAGGTATATGTACAGACACAGGGCGGCACGGTGGCGCAGTGGGTAACACATCCGCCTCACAGCAAGAAAAGAGTTCGCGTGTTCTCCCTGTGCTTGTGTGGGTTTCCTCCGGGAATTCAGATTTCCTCGCACAGTCCAAAAACATGCACAGTAGGCTGATTGGCTGTCCGAAATCGCCCCTAGGTGTGAGTGTGAGTGTGAATGGTTGTATGCGTGTTGGTCCTGCGATGGCATGGTGTACCCTGCCCTCGCCCAGAGTCGGCTGAGATCCCCACCTGCCCACAACCCTAATTTGGACTTTGAAAATGAATGAATGAATGAATATTTACAGACGCATTGTCTTGGACACAGACGCGGGCACTGGGGTCTCAGACGTGTACTGTATGGTTTTATAGTGAACACAATTCAAATTATTATTTTTATGTAATACCTCTCTTCACCTCCAGGGAGCATCAAAGATCACGATCTGAAATTAAGACAGTCCAAAAAAGTATATGATGAAAACACTCACTTATCACTCACTCACTCACTCACTGGCCGAACTGCTTACTCCTACTAGGAGTCACTGGATGAAGGCGGGGTACACCCTGAACACCTCGCCATACCATCACAGGATCAACACACACACACACACACACACACACACACACACACAGCAATCCACACTCACACCTGGGGGCAATTTGGAACAGCCAGATTATCCTAACACGCATGTCTTTGGACTGTAGGAGGAAACCAGAGTACCTGGAGGAAACCCAGACAAACACTGTGAGAACATGCAAACCCCACACAGGAACTACCACGTTCAGGACTTCAACCCAGGACCTTCCTACTTTGAGGCGGAGGTGCTCAACGCTACACCACTGTGCCATCCACGCTGAAAACAAGAACACAGAAGTCACGCATGGCGTTTTGCAGCATGGCAAACTCCAGAGAAGAAGGTGGTTAAGGCTCTGGCTTACTGAGCCGAAGGTAAGGGGTTCAAGTCCCAGTACCACCGTGCTGTCACTGTTGGGCCCCTGACCAAACCCTCTGTTGTGTTAAAACTTTTCTTTTGTATATTAAGTATCTCCCGTCTTAGTTGTGCAGACGCTTAGTTTTGCACATGTGCAGTCACACCGGCGTGCACATGAGCGTTGCTCCTCCCCGCGGGGAAACATGATTTCTTCTCCAGTGGCTTATTGTTTGTTTTTGTTCTCATTTTGACCACTAGGTGTAATAGTTCCTCCATGGAACCTCTATGGCAGGCTGCACCAGGTTTGCACAAAATCTAGAAAGGCGAGCAATCAGTGAAGCATCATCGGTGGCTCAGTAATACGCCCTGTCATGTCACAGTATAAAGGTCTTTCACATGGTCTTTCCACTGTGGAGTTTCCTCAGGGTACTCCAGTTTCCTCTCACAGCTCAAAGACATGCACTTTAGGTCAGCCGCCTGTGTGAATGGTTGTTTGTTTGTGTTAGTCCTGGCGACCTGTTGGGGATGTAGCCCCGCCTTTCACCTGAAGTTTGCTGGGATTGGCTCCAGCTCCCCCCATGACCCTGAGCCTGTTTTGCTTCTGAAATATTGGCAGTTAAAAAACAACAGATATGAAAATCTGTAAAACATTTTCACCAAACAAGTAAAAAAAGAGAAACAGGAAATAAAGCCACCAGAAGGAAGTGTCGAGTGTTTTGGTCCGATGAAGGCGTGACGATCGGTATGCAGGTAGTCCCAGGGTTAAGCGTCTTCCATTTTCTTTTCTCCTTCTTTTACATTTCAGTTTTGCTCTTGAAGTTTTTTCCTTTCTGAGTTTCTTCTCTTTCCTTCGACTCTCCCAGCTCTCCTCTTTTCCAGCTTTGCTTCGGTAATATTAGCGCTACAAAAGTACTGATTATAAACAGTCGCATGAGGTTCCCCCAAATAAAGGTGAAAAAGAGAACCCAGAAAAGAAGAAATACCAAACAGAAAGAAAAGCTCATCTGTGAGAAAGGAGACATGATGGTTGGAGTGCAGGTGGGGGTCGGTGGGGTGTGATCCAATGGGGTTTGAAGGTTGGAATCTCTGGAGGTTCGGATGGTGTCGTCCTGAACACAGAGGTTCGGTTCCCCCTCAGCAGCAGTCGTGTGCATGGAGTAGGATTCAGGCAAAGTGGAAGAGTTCCGGGTTCTTGAAGATGTAATGAGTGGACTGTAGATGGAGGGCGAAGCAACATGGTGTGGTTGTGTATTGTTCTTCATCAAGATAGGAAGTGAGCCGATCTCCTTCTCAGTGTATCTGGTCATAGAAGATCTAATCAGTGGACTGCAGGTGGAGAGTGATGCTGGGGTGCCATGGTGTCCTTGTGGATTCAAGGTCAGAGGTGATTTGATCTGCCTTTGAATGTCTTGGGTTGTAGAAGACATAATTACTGGACTGTGGATGGAGGATGTTGGTGGAGCGTCATGGTGTCCTGGTGGATTTCTCTTCATTCGGATATTAGATAATTTTATCTTCATCTTCATATATTTGGTCATTAAAGATGTAATTTCAGGACTGTGGATGGAGGGTGTTGGTGGAGCGTCATGGTGTCCTTGTGGATTGTTCTTAGTTGAGATCGGATGTGATTTGATCTGGTTCAGAATGTCTTGGGTTGTTGTAGATGTAACTGTTGGCCTGCAGATGGACGGTGTTAGTGGAGCATCATGGTGTCCTTGTTGACTGTTCCTCCTCAAGGTGTCATCATGAACATCTTTGTTTTTGCAACCGTCTTGTACTAGACTGTGGATGGAGGGTGTTGGTGGAGCGTCATGGTGTCCTGGTGGATTGTTCTTCATCAAGATCTGTGATTTGATCTGCTTCAGGATGTCTTTGGTCTGGGAAGATGTAATTGCTGGTTGGCAGATGGAGGGTTTTGATGAAGCCTTGCAGTTTTCTTGTTTAATAGTTTTCTTCAGGATAGACCTTAATTCAGTCGTATCGGGTGGTGGGATGAGGTGTGTTAGTTGAGCGGGACTCGAGGGGTGCAGACATGTGTTTGTTTCCTGTTTCAAATATCCAGCTTGCAGAAGAAATTCCTCTAATGTCAGATCCCTGATGATCAGGATAAGGTGCATGCTGATTTCGTAGGTGGAGTATTTGTTGAAATGTGTCCGATCACTGTGCTCCGTTACATAGAGACGGTGAAAAAACCTATTTTTAAGACTGACTATGATGCGGTCCATGTTGCTTTTGTCTTGTGAATGAGTGTAATCTTCTCTGACATAAATCGGAAGATCGGATGCTTCTATGTAGCTGAGATTCCCCAACACGTAGTAGGGCAAAGCCTCATCGGGCAAAAGTTTATCACCATCACCATTTCTCTCATATCTGTTCTTAAATGTGTGGAAACCAAAATCTCCCTTCTCTGGATAACAGTTCAAGCGCAAAATATCACTTTTGTTATAATCGAGGCAGTCGTTAACAAACCAGTACAGCAGCTTGAGACCATGTCTTGGATGAGGTTGTCCGAAGCTACACTGTTCCAGCTCTTCTAGGTCTTCCAAAGTCTTCATTCTGACTCCTGTGGAGGGTTTAAAGAAGTGTCTATTATGGATCTATTTAATAAAAGCAATGATTTACATATAAAGGACTATATTCAGCTGAGAATTTATTCAAGGATTTGCACACACTGGCCAGAGTTTGATCATATTTGCCGCTAAATGTTTTCTGGAGTGGTATCAGTGTTAAGTCCAGCACCAGTGGCTGACTATGAAATGTTCCACACTTACAGTGATGTGTAAGCGTGGCAGACGAGTGCTCAGCGTAAACCAGCTTGAACCATGGACGTGTTTTCTTTACAGGAGCGCATGCTGAAAAAATATGGACTGGGTTTATTAATTTCACAAAACACAATCATAACACAGTCACTAGCAATGCTAACATGGTTTTAAAAAAAAATTACTCTGCACACAAGATTTTTTATTTTTAGTTATATAAAGTTATTTACCTTCAGCTAAAATGTTTATTGCTCTTTAGTGGAAAAACAGTGCACTTCCTTATGCTGAGTGCTCGAATGTTAGAAACCAAGGATCCTTCCTGAAGCGAAAGTGGGCGTGTCTAATCTGAGGTTACTTAGCAACACAGAATCTCAAAGCCCATATTGATTTATACTCACCTAACTTTATGCAGTGCATGAAAAAAGTAAGTACTTTTAAGTATTTTTTTTTCTTTCTGTAAGAGGGTATAAAACCCTCTCTGAACAATAACAGGCACGTGTTTATAGGATAAGGGTGTATTTCTGTGCCCTCTGTCTCTTTTAGCAGTAAGTGTAGCAATATTTTTACATGAAAATAGATAAATGTCCACAGTTTTTTTATTAATAAATAATATTTCTTTATTCTAATATTTTTTTTTACTGAGCAGGTGATCCTAATTAGTGAGAGAGGACCACAGAGTACAAAACCCCGGACACACACACACACACACACACTCAGAGGCACATCTGCCATCCCCAGAGGTCCATCTGCTACCCCACACACTTGTGTTTTATAAGGCTGTTGTTTGTAGTTTATAAAATTGCTGTAGTTAGAAAATTGCTGTGGAAATGCTGGCAGGCGAAGAGCACAAACCCCCAACAAGCCGGAAAAATCTCAGAAGGTACACTCCACCTGCTGCTCCTGCTGTTACACCGCACTTCCAAAACAAAAAAAATCATCCTCTCTCACAGTGTTAAAGAATCCTTGAAAAAGTGCGTTGTTGTAAATGATTTCCTACATGCTGACTCCACGTCCTGGCGCGGATTATTTCCTTGTTAATTGAGTCGTACCATTTGCCCATTACTGAGAAAACTATTTCCTTTTCTCATTCCACAAATTTAAAATATCACCCAACTCATTATAAAAAAAACTACAAAGCCACAGGAATCCCAGCAATGTCCACCAATCTTAGTTGATATGAAGTTGTTTTGGGTGAAAGAGAAAAACCCCCAGACAGAAGGTTACGCCAGGTTTTTCCTCATAGCGTTCATCACTTCCTCATAGCACACGCTCACTACTCAGGAAAGGGCTTTCTGATCGCAATCAGGAGGTTTCAGGAGGGAAAACTCAAAATATGTCACATATCAGAACGAAACTTTCAGAATGTCTCAATATACAGATCGGGGTTTCATTCCTGGCTTCGTCTGAAATCAATAAAGGGTTTTATTGCTTTAGGCCATTTACGGCATTTGTCAGATGCTGTCATCCAGAGTTCCCTACATTTATTATGTTTAATACCACTGAGGTTTATGGGCCTTGCTCAATCGCCTGACAGCAGCAGCATGGTGGTACCGGGGATTGAACCCCCAACCTTTGGCTTGCTAACCCCGAGCATGAACCACCGAGCCACCACTGCCCCATCATCCAGCTGGGTATTAGTCTATGTAGCGAGTAGTGGCAGAGACCCAGCATGTCCGCAATAGTACAGGTTTGTAAGCATGTTTTCATGACTTTGCAGTGGACATCCCACCGTCAGAATTTTACTGTAGCTGTGAAAAGATGCAAGAGAACTTGTGTAGCTTCCAACGCAATCACCATTTCCTTAGAACAGAACAGAACAGGAAGAATTGAGCAGAAATCGGCACTGTCCCCGGCTACATCTACAATCAACGTGTCCGAAATCATTCAGTGTTCACTACATAGTGAGGTTACTGTTCTGTCGTGGTGTCTGAATCTATAGTGAGAATTACAGTATGTAGAGCACTCAGTGTGTACAATAGTGTACAATAACTAAGCAATATATCCCGTCATGCACTGCGTTCGGGTTGTTGGGGAAAAACAATGCTTGACAGACAGCAGGAGCGAGAGCAGAGCGGAAACGGTCTTTTTGTGTTACATTATAAACAGAGTCTGAATAAAATATATTAAAGCTGCAGTGCTGTAAAATTAAATTGATCCAACGCCTCAAAGTTTAATTGAATTAAAGGCAGAAGCAAACCACCAGCTCACACCGGCACAGAGGAGTAGAGTCTGAAAGTGTTTTAACACTCTTCATTTCCACTGTATTCACCCGTGTATTTAATTCTCTATATAGTGAGTGTGAAAGTCTGAAATTAAGGAAGTCAGATGCAACAAATGACATGGAAGAGGTTGAAAAATACACAATGCAAAATCACATTACAAGCCTTTTAAATATTGCTTTTCTCTCCGATAGTATTGAAACGAACCGCTTCACCCTACTATAAGGGTCTCGCGGATGCTGGAGCCTATCTCAGCCGACATTGGGCGAAGGCGGGATACACCCTGAACAGCTCGCCAAACCATCGTAGGACCAAATCACACGCAACTATTCACACTCACATTAAGGGGCAATTTGGAATAGCCAGTTAGTCTAACATACTTGTAGGAGGAAACCGGAGTACCCTAAGGAAAACCATGCATGCACGGGGAGAGCATGCAACGCCCCAGCCTGGGAATCAAACCCAGGACCCTCTTTCTGTGAGGCGGACGTGCTAACCACTTCGCCACCGTGCCGCCCTGACTGTACGTACAGCATGTAACAAAACATTTCATAATAAAAAAGTTGTTTCATGAAATTATGAGTCTTAGGTGGGATCTGGTCAAAAAGAATTCCGAGAAGATTTTGCAATAAGTTTTAGGACTTTAGGATGATAAAGTTCAAGGAGTGTTGTATCAGTTATAAACACTCGACCAGTTGTTCGTCCCTCGACTTTGCTTTTCTCTCTTTTAAACTTCATAAAGCAAATATCGTCATGCTTTACCTCTGACTGTAGCAAAGTGCTGTCACTGGAGACCGGAGATATCTTCGATCATATGCATAGTGTCCGTCGTCGTCCCACCAAATCCTGTGAGTGCTGTTACTATAGTAACAATAAAGGTTGCCGTATTAGTAAAAGTGCATTAATATAAACCTGCAGCTGAAAGTCGGATTCTCAGAGCGCAAGAGCAAATGTGTATAAATACATCCAGGTGTTCGGTACCTTAATGTAAGATGTAAGATGCCTCGTTCCTGGTGAGAAAAGGAAGTACGAATGGGCTTTACAGCTAAGTAGTGTCGCTAATATTAGCTCAAAGTCGTCACTCAGGAATAACTGGCTGTTAGATGAAAATGTCACCTACTTAAGTTTAAGAAAGCATTTCATAATTGTTTTTATTTAGTGATTGATTGTATTCACCACACGATGCATGTCATATTACTATTCACACACCTCCTGGATCTAATTAATCGCACGTTCTGATTGGCCCCTCTACTTTTACTGATGCATGATTTCCATCTCTCACACACACACACACACACACACACACACCTACCCACAACTCAACTTCAGCACTCACACTTTAATCACCACGCTGCTTTACACGTGCATGCATGGTGCTTTTAGTTGTTGCTGTCAGTTTGTCAGTGTCTTTGTGTTTATTTAGTTAATGAGGCATATAGCACACAAAGCGGAAATTATGTGATGATTAATTTTTTATTAAAGAAATAATAAAAATGCTACGTTTCTCAAAATCCAGTGGATGTAAATATGATAAAGCCGTTACTCCTCTCAATCTCCTCGCTAAAAGTGTGACTATTCATGGAAGTTTCTGAGAAATTGCACCAATAATTATATTTTTGTTTTTTTTATATGGGCAGCGTGGTGGCGTAGGGGTTAGCACGTCCACCTCACTGGAAGAAGGTCCTGGATTCGAGTGCTGGGCTCAGCAAGGGTGTTTGTATGCTCTCCCTGTACTTCCGTGGGTTTCCTCTGGGTACTCCGCTTTCCTCCCACAGTCCAACAACATGCACCTTTGTCTGTTTCAGGCTGGATCCTCCTTTGCCCACAGTCAGATGGGATGGGCTCCAGCCTAAAGCAGGCTCTTCCACTCAGCTGCACTGTACTCACCACACCTTATTTCTGAGGCCTTTACACACTGGGGATAGAACAGTCCACTCTGAAAGTCCTACTCTGTCCCCAATATGTCCCTGACATCGTTTTTTCTTTTTTTTTTTTAAACAACTAGATGCGAGGCATGAGACCTTGCACTTTCTGTGAGGTGAATAACAGATTAAAGCAGTAAGAAATGTTTTCTTCTTTCCAACCAGATGCAAACTCATATATATTAATTCATGGCTATTAAAAGTGGCATGTTAGAGAAAACACTGAAGACCAAATGATATTTGTGTGAATCTTTTCAAGTGAAATTTTTTTTCTTCTATTTTTCTAAAATAATTCTTCTATTAAAAAAAAAAAAAAAATCCTTGGACAGGTTGTAACCCCACTTCCTGCCCAAATTCAGCTGGGATTTGTAAAAGACAGATGGATTCAGTACAGGAGAGAAAACCTGAAAAGCAAATTGTATTTTTTTACTGAACACCCCCCCCCCTTCCCAGCACCCCCCAAGGAAAAAAACACACAAAAAAAAAACCTAAATCAACGATAGGATGAGTGTAAAATAAACAGACCAATATCAACCTCTAGCTTTATTTCCTTATTATTCGATTTATAAATAGCGTCAAAGAATATTAACAATAATTGTTCTTGTTGTACTGATTCAATAACATGTGATTCATACAGATACATCATGTGACCTGAAACTCAATCAAAAATCTATTCAGTACAAAAGGTAAAGTTCAGACTAGAAAAATATCAGCAGATACCTGAAAGCAAAAACAATTTACAAAATAAATAATAAAAAAAAAAACAATAAAAAAAAGTTAGACTCATTCCTTCACATAGATTTTAGTGGTATCTGTTTACTACCAGGAAACAATTTAATTTAAAGTTTAAATATTACAAGCCAAACTTTAATCTTTACAACAGCAGCAGCAAGACGATTCAGAGTATTCAGTTTTATCACTTTCATTTTAAATCATGTATTTTAAGTAAGAAGCATCATGTGTGTTCTGCTTTTAACTGATTACATAATACTCTCATCATAATGGACTTTTATTTTGAAGCTCTGAAATGTACACCAATTCAATTTAGGTGGTCAGAGGCTCACAGGCAGCACAGAACTCTGAGCTGGACATTTTCCTGATGATATTCTTTATTGATTCATGCCTATAGAGTATAAAGAACGAATACGTTTTTCAGGGATTCACCTCTGTATGTGGTTTTAACTGTGCGGTTTTTTTTTTTTTTTTTTTTTTTTGGCTGTCCACAGATCAGCGCTCATTACTGTACGTTTAGCTGTATTCAATCAATCATTCATTTGCTGAACCGCTTAATCCTACTAGGGTTGTGGGCAAGCCGGAGCCTATCTCAGCCGATACTGAGCAAAGGCAGGGTACACCCTGAACAGCTCGCCAGTCCATCACAGGGCCAACACACACACACACACACACACACACATCCATTCACACTCACACCTTTTGGCAATTTAGAATAGCCGAATTAGCCTGATTTGCATGTATTTGTACTATGGGAGGAAACCCAGGACTCGAACCTAACTGCAGTGGTTCAGGCGTGCTGTCCACTACCCCACAGTGCTGCCCTGCATTGCTTTCTCTGAATTTCCTGATTCACATTACCTGGTTTTTGTAGTTGTGCCTATGCGGTTTGCTAATCTCCTGACTGCACTTGTACTTGCACTTGTAACCGTACATGTGTAAGATAGTTTTAATGATACCGAATGTATATGATGGGTTAAATTTAGGTGAAACGAACTGTAGCAGATTTTATTACAACGAACAAAAGTCACTGTCGTTTATTTCAGTTCCTTTACGCTGTGAAAGTTTTAGAATTGACTGTTTATACCCAGAGTTTAAAGAATGATACAGCTGCAGGTGTTTTCATTATCACGCAGGAAATTGAGGTCATCTTCCACCCTCCAACTATGATCAGAGTCCTCTATCGGTATCGAACAATCACTGCTCTTAGTAGTGTTGTTCTGTGGTGTTGAATAGCCACTTTCCCGATCAGTATCCTCGTTCAGTCCTGAATACCCAGTTTTTGATAGAAACTCCTTTAATTTCAGGTTCCTGATGATCATAATGAGGCGCCTGCTGATGCAGTAGGTGGCTTCCTTGTTGAATTCTGCCTGATTTATGTGTTCAGTCACGTAGACTTCTTTAACACACTGAACATTAATGCTGACTATGATGCGGTCCTTGTTGCTGTCACTGTGCTCTTCATCATTATCTTTGCAGACATACGGTGGGAGCTTCTTCGCTCCCTCTTTTCTTCTGTTCAGATTCCCCACCTCGTAGTACTTCAGGTTCACATTAGGCAGAAGTTTCTCACCGTTTTGGTTTCTTCTGTTTTCAAATCGATGGAAGCCGAAATCTTCATACTCTGGACGGCACCGCCAGTACATCCTGTTATAGTCATCAAAATAAAGATTTTCTTTAGCAAACCAGTACAGCAGCTTGAGACCATGTCTCGGATAAGGTCGACCAAATCCAGACTCCTCCAGCTGCTTCAAATCATTAAGAGTGCTTGGTTTGGTCATGGTGTCCAATCGACAGGATCTACACAGAAAACATGGAATATAAACAATAAAAAAACATTCAGCCTAACCTCATCTTAACTCAAGCCTTAAAACATTTTATGGTTTACATTATGGGGACTTGCATTTAGGTATTCCCATAAGGAAGTCCCCATAATGTGACTGTGAAGGTCCCCAATACCTGAATCACACACACACACACACACACACACACACAAATCATTCTGTCACTGTACTAAAAAACTGAAACTGTAACCTCTTGAATTCTTAGAGCCTCATGGTTGTTACCTCAGGGACGCCACATTGTGGATTCAGCAGTTATTCACTGCCCTGTTTTAGGTTACCACAAAATGTTCCATTACCCCAGTTATTTCTCTACTGACTTGTCCAGACCCAACATGAAATATTCATCATCATCATCATCTTCTTCCGCTTGATCCGGGGTCGGGTCGTGGGGGCAGCAGCCTAAGCAGTGAGGTCCAGACGTCCGTCTCCGCAGTCACTTCCACCAGCTCTTCTGGGGGTACACCGAGGCGTTCCCAGGCCAGCCGAGAGACTTAGTCCCTCCAGCGCGTTCTGGGTCAACCCCAGGGTCTCTTCCAGGTGGGACATGCCAGAAACACCACAACAGGGAGGCATTCAGGAGGCATTCTAATCAGATGCCTGAGCCACCTCATTTGACTCCTCCAAGGAACAAATTTCCCTTTGCCGGACGCGGTTTACCGGGATTCACCCTCCTCAGTCAAGCAGACAAGTTGAGAGCATGAATAGGGAGATCAGACATTTTGATTATTGACTGGTTTTGTTTCCTCCCCTGGTGGTGCAGTGGTGTAGTGTTTAACACATCCGATTCACAGGAAGAAGGTCCTGGGTTCAATTTCGGCTCGGCAAGGGCATTTCTGTGTGAATTTGCATGTTCTCTTGTGTGCCTGCTTGGGTTTCCTCTGGGTACTCCGGTTTCCTCCTACAGTCTAAACACATGTACTTTAGGCTAAATGGCTGTTCCAAATTTTCCCTAGGTGTGAGTGTGAATAGTTGTGTGTGTGTTGTTCCTGCGATGGTCTGATGAGCTCTCCATGATGTACCCCCCCTTCGCCCAATGGCAGTTGAGACCCTAATAGTATTAAGTGGTTCAGCAAATGAGAGAGTGAGTAAGGGAGTGTTTCGTCCCATGGCGCAGTACCACTGTCTATGGGAGAAAAAAAGAACCAAGCGTTCACCCTTTCAGTGCGCTCAGCGTTATTTGTGGAACAGTAGTGTCATGGAATCCCCTGCCGTCAAATGGTTCTCTCTTCTAAAGCAAGTTCTAGCCAACAACTAAGTCTTTGTAGACAGCCACTTGCCTCCTGGGATGCAAAAACCTCAGTCGGTGCTTCTCCATTCCCTACAAAATCACCAAGAAAATCAACTATGTACAGCGAGTTGCAAAAGTATTCACACCTCTTGAACTTTTCCACATTTTTTTTCATGATTCTACCATAGACGTATATGTATTTTATTATAATTTTATGTGATAGACCAACACAAAGTGGTGCATAATTATTAAGTGGAAGTAAAACGATACACAGGTTTTAAAATCTTTAACAAATGAAAATCTGAGAAGTGTGGCATGCGTTTGTATTCAGACCCCTTTACTCTGATAGCCAATAATAAAATCCAGTGCAACCGATCGTAAATCGAGTCCATCTTTGTGTAATCAAACCTCAGTACATGCACCTGTTCTGTGAAGGCCTCAGAGGTTTATTTTAGAACATTAGTGAACAAACAGCATCATGAAGCCCAAGGAACACACCAGACAGGTCAGGGATAACGTTGTGGAGAAGATTAAAGCAGGGTTATAAACTGTCCAAAGCTTTGAACAGCTTCCAGAGTACTGTTCAATAGATCACCCAAAAAGGAAAAGAGTATGGAACAACTTCAAACCTACTAAGACATGACTGTGCACCTAAACTGACAGGCCGGGCAAGGAGAGCATTGATCAGAGAAGCTGCCAAGAGGCCTATGGTAACTCTGGACAGAGTAGCACCATCTGAGGTTTTTGCAGGTCTAGCCCTGCCCCTGCAATAATCACGATGGATAAAGTATTCATTCATTCATTCATTCATTCATTTTCTGAAGCACTTTATCCTGATTAGGGTCGCGGGGAGGCTGGAGCCCATCTCAGCTGACTCTGGGCGAGGGCAGAATACACCCTGGACAGCAAGCCAGGCCATCGCAGGGCAGAAACACGCTGACAGCTATGCAGCCTCCTCTGGCAGCAATGGTTCTTTTACAAGCCTCTCACCACAGACGGTGGGAGACATGGCTGGCCTTTGATAACCCAGTTAACTGCACTGGGGGGACAGCAGTGAGAACGCGTTGGTAGTGGGGCTTGAACCCTCTGACCTTGGGATCAGTAATCCAGCACCCTACCACCGGGCCACCACTGCCCCGGATAAAGTATTCATTTGTTTAATTTATTTTCCAAGCCACTTTATCCTCCAGCTGCTTTAGTTTATTATGAGTTGGTGGTTTTGTCATGGTGTCTGCTTCTTAGGATCGAAACATTAAATATGCAAAATTAAAAACTTTATGGATCAGAAAAAAAATAAGGATTTAGTCCTGACTAATACTCATCCTATATGTATTAAATGATTGTCTACATACTGAAAATGTCAAAAATATCAACATTTGTATATCAGTAAATAGAAATCCAGGAGTACTGTCCCGTGTGTGGGGTAACATAGAATCAGGGCGCTTGTTCCTGCTGAGAGACAGAAGTGTGAATGTGCAGTACAGCTGTAGAGATGGAGCTAATATAACCTGTAACTAGTCATTCTGGACGAACTAGACGCTACAGTGCTACACATCATTGGTTTAAGTTAAGTTAACACATTACACTCTGATCTTCCTCTGATCTTTATTATTCACCGTACTGAAGATAAAAGTGAGAGCTTTCATTTCTCTGTAACACAATTATGAAATATTACTTCCCAATGATTAAGCAGACGTATGTTAAAGTGAAATGAAAGGAAAGCGTTCCAACATTAACATAGTGTACATTTTCATTATCGGGTGGTTTTAACTTACATTTTAAAGTTGCAATCTGCTAAAATCTGTTCTATAGTTTGCATTATCCAATTTAAAAAGCCTGCTGTTCAATCTCCTGGGTCACACGAATAGGACAGGAATCCCCTAGTTCATGAAACTTGAAACTTGAAACTTCTAAGGCAACTTAATAGCAATAACAACGTACTGTAGTTTAATCCATAATATTACTACAGATATTAAACTAACGAATAAGATATAAACTATTTAAATCATGCATTCATCCGTTCATTTTCTAAACCAGTTAATCCTAATTAGGGTCGTGGGGAGGCTGGTGCCCATCTCAGGAACCTCCAGGCGAAGGAGGGGTAGATCCTGAACAGCTCGCCAGACTATTGCCCGGCAACACACATACAACCACTCTCCCACTCTCACACTCACACCTAAGGGTAGTTTGGAATGGGCAATTAGCTAACTGTGCATGGTTTTGGACTGTGGGAGGAAACCGGAGTACCTGAAGGAAACCCATGCATGCAAGGAGAGAACATGCAAACTCCACACAGAAATGCCCCGTCCTTCTTGCTGTGAGGCGAACGTGCCAACCACTGTGCCACCATGCTGCCCATTATTATTGTTATTATTATTATTATTATTATTCATTTTCTGAAGCGCTTAATCCTAATTAGGGTCGCGCGGAGGCTGGAGCCCATGTGTCTGAAATATGACCACTAATTAATACTTGTAGTCTTCTCTTTACTAAGCTTTACTAAGTCATTCGTTCATCTGCAGAATGTCATAATCCTACTGGAGCCTATCTCAGCCGAATCAGCATGAACCCCAACACACACACACACACACACACACACACAGCCATTCACACTCATGTGTGTCTAATGTGCATGCCCTTCGACTGTGGGAGGTGGAACACGCACACTCCACACAGGAAGGGGAGCCGAGCCCAGGACTCAAACCCAGGACCTTTTGGCTGAGAGGCGGACGTGCTAATCACTACACCACGGTGCCTGGATATAATATGTTTTTATTACAAATCTTAAAATATAATTATAAATCAACCATAAAACCTATTAGACCTTGAATAAGAATATCATTTATGCTAATTTATTCCTCGGGAATAAATAAATAGTTAGCAATATCAGTGCCCTCTACTTACCCCTTCTTTCCAGACCTGTAGGCGATTTTGTGTTTAGCAGCAACGCTCGGTTAGAGCTCCAGGATAAATCGCTTGGTGTCCTTGTGATGTCTTAGGAAAGAAAAACTGATGTGAACTTCTACAGATAGGAACTGCGAATCAGTGTTATGGTCTTTATCCATAAAAGTATTTTTTCAGCTCAATCAAATGAAATCAAACTCAATGGGAAAGTATCTGCGACATCATGATTCACGTCACAACTGCTTAACACTCCTTATTTATTCAAATCACATGCAAATGCATTGACACCTGGACACAGGGAGACTCGTCTACACCTTTTAAATCCAGCATTGATCATATTTTCTAAGTCAGGAAGTATTTTAAAGCTGCCATGCCACACATTTAATATTTTATGTAATTCGCTTTTATTAGATTAGTGTTTTTTTATGTAAACATGACTCAGCCCTCTATTAAGCTGCTTTAAAATGGGATACGACCTCTAAGAATAAAACAGGATGTTGTTTTTTTGTTGTTGTTTGTTTTTTGTTTTTAGTTTTTTCTAAATATGGAAATAGATTCAGTCTGAGTGGCTGATGGATGTGAATTATGGATGTAAAGTTATAGAGTTGCAGGTGTTTTTTTATGCACTTTTGTAACAGAAAAATAAATTCATTATTCGTTCATTAAAAAAATTAAACAAATAGCCCTTTCCATGAGCCTAACATCAAGTCTTTATCCTCAGCAGCCATTGTTTGGTTTTGCCTGAATGCCTGTCCTTTCATATCAAGTAAATCATCAAATCCTTATCATAAGTAGTTGTGGAGACATTCATGTATATATGTATGTATATATATATCCACAGCAGCAAAGGTAACCATAGCTACCAAATCCAAAGTTTTTCCATATGAACATAATATAAAGTCTCTGCCATACGTGGTTGTGGAGATCCAGGTTAAAGGTCGGATATTATACCCATTTTCATGCCTTTATTTTTTATTCTGGACACCAGTGGACCACTAAAGCATGATTCCTAATCCACAAAAACCTCCACAGATCTTCTGGAAGCTGCTTCCCCACCTCCACCTGAAACACCGATTTTGAGTGCGCACATTGGACAGCTTGTTTGGCTTCCTCCTCTCGTTTATGGTCTATTTTTAAATTTAGCTGCAATTATTTTATTCTTGATTTGTCATTCGGTAATTTATTCATTCATTCATTCATTTTCTGAACCGCTTATACCTAATTAGGGTTGCCAATTAGCCTACTGTGCATGTTTTTGGACTGTGGGAGGAAACCGGAGTACCCGGAGGAAACCCACGCAAGCACA
>JAQMYF010010303.1:0-16208 GCA_030014195.1 Neosilurus mollespiculum
GTCGTACTAAGCATTTCACTGCATATTGTACTGTGTATAATTTGTATGTGACAAATAAATTTGAATTTGAATTTGAAGCACCTGTTACTGCAGAACTTACGGACTGATGTGTGGAGTGCACTATTTTTTTGAGATGGAATTTAGACTAAGGACAAGTCTTCATCTCAGCTGCTCTCCTTTGCTGTAAAAGTAAGAAAATGTCCCTCTTTGACAGAAGATGCCAGATCAGAGACTCTAACATATACTGAAGAAGGAGGTACAAACATTATAGTTACACACTTCCTCTTCAAGGAAATTGTGAAGCTACCAGAACATTCCTTTCCATCTGCTGCAAAAGATCTTGAGGACCTAAAAAACAAGAAACAAATTAGGTTCCTGTGGCATTCCATTACCCTCTCTGAATATTGGAGAAGTAACGTATTCCACTAGGTTTACGGATTAATAAAACACCCTCTTTTGAATTAGAAGACAAGGAATTTCTCTAGAAGTGGGAACAGAAGCTTTCAGATTTCCTGACCTTATTCCAACAAGACCTCTGAGTCTACAAAATAAGGAAATAAATGTGGTGTGAAAGACTACAGAGATGGAAAAGTATATGATTGGCATGGGGCTAGGAAGAAATTCCCGCATAGACGACCCTCTACTTTCCCTAGAGCAAAAGACCTGGGGCCTCACGTACAAAGGGTATGTATGCACAAAAACATGGCGTATGTCCTTACCCATGGCAAAGTTCAGATGTATCATGAGTGGAATGACCGTGGAAATGTGCGGTGCCTCACCCCAACTTCATGGCTGGTGTACCCATGTTTCTGCAGCTGTTGGTCATTTGGCGACACTTAGAGGTAATGCTGGGAAACTGTTGATAATGTGAAAACAATTAGTCCTCAAAGTTAATTAAAGTGCAATTTGCAGCGAGAGCCAGTTTTCTGAATGTAATCGGCGCTGTCGACTGCACACACATTGCTATAAAAGCACCAACAAAGGATGAATTTTTTTATGTCAACAGGAAGCATTTTCATTCGATCAATGTACAGATCATATTTGATGTGCAAATGTAATTAACTAACATAGTGACGAGGTGGCCTGGTTCAACGCACAATTCATACATCCTGAGTAACAGTATGGTTGGGAACTGACTACAAGCTGACACTGTGCACGATGTGTGGTTGATTTCGACCATATAAAAGTGGCAAGGACACAGAATTCAGTTATTCACCAATGCATTTAATGAGTCACTGATATTTGTGAGGACGCTTATCAGCTGATCCAGGCGGTCACTTTTGCCGCCGATTGCTCTCACTATTTCCTCTTGTGACCGCCTGGATCAGCTGATAAGCATCCTCACAAATATCAGTGACTCATTAAATGCACTGGTAAATAAGTGTATTTGTGAGGACATGGCCAGTTGAGCAGCAGCCGGTGGTTGGGGTGCACTGACTGCAGAAATGCCATGGATGGTGGAGGAACCCCCGGAGTCTGTGACGCCGGAGTCAACGTGGATGGTAAAAAAATCCCCAGCCATCACACTGTCTGGTTTAAAACAATAAATCATACTTAAACATGAGTCAAAGTCTTGGATATGCATGCATTATGCATGAACCTCTATCTTACAGGGCTGTGAGCAGACTATTCACCCATGTGATGACACACTTATGGTTTACAAATATGGACATCAGAGTCACCCACATGAGCTCCCACCACCCCTGAAAGAGCAGTGTCACCTACAATTGCGGTGACTCTCTGCTCAAACGAGGTGAGGTCCTCCTCTCCTGTCCCCCCGCCTGTTTAGGCCAGACTTTGGCGGTGGGAAGCCGTCCTTCGCTTAACGGCCACCTTTAAGTATGACCACTTCTTTTTCAATTCAGCGTGTGTATGCCTTTCCGACCCCACAGCATTGATGGCCTCACACACACTCTCCCACTCAGACCTCTTGCATTTGGTGTTGATGCCAGAGGACAGCGTGCCAAATAGTATATTTTTGTGTACCTCCACTTCAATGTGGAGTGTCTCTAATTCACATTCCATGAAATTTCGCATCTTTTTTTTTAATTCTAACTCATGTTTACTGATCCTGCAGAGAGGGGAATCTCAGGTGCATGGCATATTTAAATATGATTTGCATATTTAAATGGAGGCGTGAACAGGGAGGGGTCGGGTACGCCAACATGTGAGCTCAACTCCACGTTGATTCGGATGTTCAAAGGAAACGTGCTTGGATTTATGCGTATGCACAAATTCATACATCTAGATGTTTTTGTGCTTATGATGTTTTCTGGATTTAAGCGTCTGCCATTTTTCAGTAGGAATTCTTTGTACATGAGACCCCAGATGTTCTCCACTGCCAGTGAAAAAGAGTCATCTGAGGCAAGTGACCTGAATGAACTAGTGAAATCATCAAAAAAATTTTTACTTCAAAAGAAAATCACAAGAAAATACGGCGTGGTACAAGAGAGTGCAGCAGATCTCATCGAATCCCGCAGATCCCAATGGCACAACCAGAAGAGACTGTAATAAATATCTCTGATGCAAGTGTTTCTCAAGATTAAATATCTGTGTTAAGTAAGGGTTTGAGTTTCTCTCCTACTAATAGTATTAATCCATTTTAATCCATTTAAAATTTGATACATTCAAATTCAAAAAACTTTTTTTTCTCCAAATTGGGTGTTTTATCAGGCAGTGTTGTTAATGGGGAGATCAGCCTACATGCCAATACTTTTAGAGACCATACTCATTCAAAAAGAAATCTTCATTTTTGCCCTCATCAAATGTAAATCCTACTATTCTTACATACAACAAATTGGTTGAAAAGGATCTAGCAGATTTATTCCAAACCTCACATGTTGGGCAAAAAAATGTAAAGGTAGCTGAAATAGAGGCACTTAAAAACTTGGAGTGTAGAAAAGATATTATAATTTGACCTTCAGATAAAAGTGGATCATGGTTGTTATGGGCTTAGAACAATACAATTCTTGCATTCTAATTCAACTATCTGTGAAAGACTGTTAAATACCATTAAAATCTAACCCTTTTTCACAGTTTGGTTATTTTTTTGTCATGTCATTTTCTGAACCGCTTATTCCTAATTAAGGTCGCGGAGAGGCTGGCGCCCATAATTTGTGTCTAGTCTCCCTTCTTTTCTTGGGGATACTGCTGATACATTTAATATTGTCAAGAAGTTTAAATGTGAAGCAGTGGATATTTTTGTGACTTTTGATGTACAAAGTTTGTACACATGTATATCCCATGATATTGGCCTTGATGCTCTCACTCACTTCTTGGAGAAATGAAGTCCTAGGATTTTGACTCCTAATTGTTTCGTCTGCGCCAAACTCAATCCCCAACTCCTACACACCTTGTTCACAATCTCCTGAGTTTTAAGGATTTTCACCTGCACCTTGTTTCCCTGCACTGATTAGGACCCTTATATATAGGTGGACCCTTCTGCTAGACTCACCTCCTCATCTAGCCTTGTTGGAGCTGCGCTATTCTCAAGCTCTCCTCCAAGCGTTTGGATTACTCTATTCCTGAAGCGTCAGCTGACAGATTCTCTTCAGTGTTACTTCTCCCTAATTTTGTTCCTGATTCCTGGTTTAGTTCACCCGTTTTGTGTTGGCTTCTGTTCGCCCCTCGTGGCTTGTTTATTTTCTGTCTGCTTTGTTTGTTTCCCTTTTCTGTGGCTCCCCGAGCCCATTCATATTTATTATTTAAATAAATATTTATGAGTTTACCACCCTACCTTGGTCTCTGGGAGTCATATCATAACAGAAGGCTAGACCGACACAGAAAGCATGGAGGCCACGCCCTTTGTCACTCCGGACGCGATCCAAACCATTGTGGAGGAAGTGCGTCGCGCCCCAACACTGGTGAAGTTTACCTTGGAGAGGCCGTTGCCGGCGGTCCCTGTGGAAGGTCCCATCATCAACCTCGTTCGCTACTCCGGGGATTCCAACAGCTGTGATGGCTTTCTTTTACAATGCTCCCTAGCCATAGAAAATACACGCCATGTGTTTTCCCACTGAAGGTACTAAAGTGTATTTTTACATACTAAAGTGTATTTTAGGAAAGCCCTACAATGGGCCGAGGGACAATAGAGACTGAATGGACTAACAGTCACTACATTCACCAACTTCAGCACCCATTTCTGGGAGGTGTTCTGTCGCCCCAACGGAGACTCCACTAACCAGGAAAAGTTACATCATCTTCGCCAGGGTAGGATGGACATTAGGGACTATGCTCCGGAGTTCCGCACCCTCGCTGGGCTCAGCGGGTGGAATGAAGTGGCTCTGCTTACACACTTCTGTCAGGGCTTGGAGCCCTCGCTCAGGCAACTCTCCTCCTACAGTGACTCCATAGGACTAGATAAGTTCATACAATTGGCTATCCATGTCACACATCAATGAAGGGGATGCGTGGATGAGCTACAACGGCTGGTAATGTCCACACCTCCGCAAGACAACCCAGAACCCATGCAAGTGGATACAGTCTGACTCACCCCCGCTGAAAGATCATGGGCGTACTGAGGGACTTTATGTCTACTGTGGGCAGCCCGGCCATCCTATTGCGACCTGCCCCATTCGCCCTCCACGTCCACAGGTGAGATCCAGCAGTACTGAAATCATTAACTCCCATCCGTTATCCACTCCATTAACCCTCACTATGGCACTATGTTCACTCACAGTTATGCTGTTCCTTGATTCCAGCTCAGCAGGCAATTTCCTTTCCAGGGACTTCCGCTGCACCGCTGCCCGACCACCTTCTCCGTCCGATTCATAATAGGAAAACCACTCACACCACAAACCCACCACTTCCAGATCGACCCTGTCCATCAGCGTGTATCGGCTGTCTGCACCATGAGGAGCTCTTATTTCTTATACTGGAACTTTCTAAGGCCGAAGTCATCCTTGGTTGACCCTCGCTCATCCACCACTCACATACTATCTTCTGGACCACAGGAGAAGTCCTGAGCTGGGGAAAGGATTGTTTTCTGTGCTCTTTTCCACTCCTTCCACTGTATCCCGCCAGAAGCCACATCAACCTTGGTACTAAAACCATAGACAGTCTGTTGGCCCAGGCAGTCGTACCACTCCTGCCTGAATATTACCTACAGCGACGTCTTCAGCCCAAGACTCACCGTGGGACTGCCACACCACAGGCCAAGGGACTGCGTCAACGAACTGGTTCCCGGCGCAACAGTACCTAAGGGACTATCCATTATCCCGGCCAGAGCGGAGAGCTATGGAGGAGTATGTGGCGCAAGCACTGCAGCAAGGCTACATCTGTCCATCAACTTCCCCAGCAGCCTCCAGCTTCTTCCAAAAAAGGATGGAGGACTTCGCCCTTGCATTGACTACCGAGAACTCAACCAGGTCACAGTCAAGTTCCAGTACCCACTACCTCTTGTTCAGCCCTGGAACAGCTCCATGGGGCCTCTATTTACACCAAGCTGGATCTCCGCAGCGCTTATAACCTAGTGCGAATCCAAGAAGGGGATGAATAGAAGATGGCATTCATTACACCCACCGGCCACTATCAATACCAGGTCATGCTGTATGGGCTTGCTAACGCTCCTTCAGTGTTCCAGGGATTTATGAACGAGATATTCCGGGACATGTTGGATAGATTCGTCATGGTCTATATAAACAATATCCTCATCTTTTCTCCTGACCTTGTCGAAACTTGTTGAGACATGTTGACATATGAGGTCATGCGGGACCAATCAGACTCAAGAGCTAGAGGATGATAGACCAATCAGATTGGAATGGGCACAATATAAGCCAATTGCAGAGCCTGAAAATGGATTTGAATCTCTTGTGTTGTGAACTGGACAATATCTACAAAAGAGATGGTAGCATGGCGAAAAATGTCCAATTTACGACACAAGAGATTCAAATTCGCTTTTCAGGTGTTTATTCACTTTTCAGGTGTTTCCTTTGTAAAACAGCAAATGTCCCCATGTGTAGGTTATAGGGCTGGAACATGATATTTCCTGTACAACCTTGACTAAGCAATTCTTGTAACTGGAATTGAAGTAATAAAATAACCGTACACTCACTTTGGTAAATAAACTACTCATACAATAGTCAAATAAATCATCCAATAATCACATAATGTAGTAAATCACACAATTGCTCTTTTATAGGTATATCATTGAAAATTTAGAAATGTGACCTGCTCCCTCATAATATGGATCAAGTCGCAAGGTAATGATTTGAGTAAGAGTCAAAGTAAGTTGAAAATGGCTTACCTGGACGAAAATGTGATATCGTAAAAAATACATCCCTCAAAGCATAATCATCGACATGACCAAGTTCAAATATCCATAAACACAATCTATCCATGCTAAAATGCTTGTTAAAGAAAGGGTTCCATGTCAAATTTGTTGTAAAACAATGGAAAAATGCACTGATTTTGCCAACTTTCAAACTGCTTTTGTGATTGCTCAGGGTATTTCCATATTATCCATATTTGGTACCAAAACACTCTTCCAACTTATGTAATCCAAGAAGGATTCCCTGAATCATACAGCGGTGAACCAATGAAAAGCCTCAAAACAGACATGACTTGATGTAAATAAAAATCATCTCTTGCTATGAAGACGCTAGTACAATTGCGCTGATTGCTTGAGAGCTGGATTCATTTAGTGTATGGATGCTAGGGAGTTTTAGATGAGGACATTCGGAAACTGGTTCTGAAACTGTAATTGCTATTTTTTCAAAAGTATCATTATACTTCATTTTTAAGCATGTTAAATTCTCTTTCCAAATATATGAATACCTCACTATGTCAAATTTGCTTCCTGATACATATTATGCTTGAGTCTGTAACATATTTGAATTTTCAGTAGAGAACATTATACATATTTAAATATTTCATTAGAGCTTTTCATTTCAGCATTACAAGTCTTTACAGGTTTCTAAGTAGATGTGGCAAAACAGGTGGTGATAAGTCAAAGAATCAAAGCATATATGCTTTGACTGTAACTATTATGGTGTGATTTAAGCCAAGTTCTATACCAGAGCTATTCAATTAATTTGGAATGAGGGCCGGGTCATGAAAATAATCACAATTGAGGGGAGGAGAGCAGATACCTCGAAAGGTGATTTGTCCACTATAGCAGTATGTGACACGGGGCAAACGAAAAACCAGTGAGGCGGGGCAGATGAATTTGAATTTTTTAGTTGACAGTGTTTAAACCAAGTTAAATAAAGTATTAATACAAAGGACAAAGGTGTCAAGATACTGGGCCGTGGGTAGAAAAGTCTTTTTTTTCCCCCTGAAACAATAGAAATGGATTTACAGTGTTAAGGAAAAGACCTCTTCATATATTGTATTTTGTAAATGCATAATAACATTAGTACATTGTATTATATCAAGACATATAGGCCAAAAGCATTTATACATTCAAATGATAAAAAAAACACCATGATGAGTAATCAATCCAGGTAAGCTGTATCACAGACATTTAGAATGTATAACTAACAGACAACAACCACGTCACACAACTGTCCCAACAAAAACAACAGGATATATATAACAATATATGAGTGAATAGTAATATTATTATTCATAATAGTGAATAATAATAATAACAATATTAAGAAGAAGAAGAAGAAGAAGAAGAAGAAGATAATTAAGTGAATATTAAGAAAGAAAAGCAAGGCTTTGAATTATAATAATACTAAGAGAAAGAGGAAAAAGAAAAAAGTTTTCCATTAATATTAATCCACCCAATATTCTGCATTTGGATCTTTTGGGTCTCATCATTACGCTCAGAAATCTTTGACACTTGAGAAAACCATAAAACGTAGCAAAAATCCATTTTGACCATCGAAACAATGACTTCAGTGTCTATGTTTTAAAAGTTCAACCAAGTTTCTATGTGAAAGTATGGCTTCTTGGTGAGGTGTCAAATTGAGGTGAGTTTCATGATTGTCGACCTTTTCACATTTCATTTCAGTGGGATTTTTTGGAGTGTTTTTGGCTAATTGTGTCGCCATGGTAATGCGAAATAACAATAAAAGTAATAGCACACTTCATGGTGACAAGATGCACGTTTTGATAGATACATTGCGTGTGTGCACTTTGCTGTTCCTGCTGCATTAAGTTCATTCATTCATTTTCTGAACCGCTTTATCGTAATTAGGGTTGCGGGAAGGCTGGCGCCCATCTCAGCCAACTCTGGGTGAGGGCAGAGTACACCCTGGACAGTTCGCCAGGCCATCGCAGGGCAAAAATATACTGATGGCTAAGCAGCCTACTCTTGACAAAAATCAGCAATGGTTCTTTTACATGCCTTTCACCCTAGACGGTGAGAGACATGGCCAGCATTTGATCACCCTTTTAGCTGGACTGGGGGGACAGCAGTGAGAACCCGTTGATAGTGGGGCTTCAACTACTATCAACCATGCCAGCCATGTCTCTCACTCACGATGTGGAGAGGCATGCAAATGAACCATTGCTGATTTTCTTCAAGAGTAGGCTGCATAGCCATCAGCATGTTTCTGCCCTGCGATGGCCTGGCGAGCTGTCCAGGGTGTACTCTGCCCTCGCCCGGAGTCAGCTGAGAGGGGCGCCAGCCTCCCCACAACCCTAATTAGGATTAAACGGTTCAGAAAATTAATGAATGAAATTGGTATTTTCAGTGTACTTGTTTATTAGCCATACTTTTACCTCAGTATACTTGTCAGAATTATTTTTATTTTTTGGTGTTCATTGCCTACAATAGCATTGTTCACTACATTTTCACTAAAAAATTATAGAGAAGTAATTTTTTATTTCTTTTTATTAGGAGCCCTTTTAGAAAAAGTGGTGGTGTATAATCTTCACTGCACACAAATGTATACACACAAACACACACATATGAATGTATAGTGATTCCATATACATTTCTGTGGAAATGTAGCTAGTTTTATTGATTTCATACATATTAAGAGTGGAGAAAATACATTATCAATTAAATTACTACATTACTTCTGGATAATGTGGGCATATTAGGATTTATTAAAAAATCCCACATTGGTGGAGAATGCAGGTATATAATGTTATTAATTACATTCCTATAGTATGTACTGCATTAGATTCATAACTGAAGTATTAGTGTTTGTTTAGTTTAATCATTTTATTCGTATCTTGAATTACAGCTGGAATAAATAAGGTGTTTCACACTAGGAGTCATATAAAGACATACAGTGCACACAAGCATGAACTCAGATGTCAAACATTTACTGAAATAAGAGACTCATTATAACAGCCCTCTGTAGATGCCTCACACAATGTGTAGCACGTTTCCATGGAGATCAGCAGTGTGTGAGTAAATGCAGCAGATTCTCTCTCTCCTCTTTTAGTCTTTGCCTTCCCTCATGGTCATGCATCCACATATGACATCATGCTTTCAGCTTTCATATACTTAAACAAACAAGCAGAAATAATCACACATTGAGAATATGTGCTAAGAAATAAAAAATATGAGTCAGCTTTACTGATTCATTAGCCTGAGATGAGTCAGCCTTTATTTACATTTTCACTTTGCTGGTACATGAGGCTAAAAACATATTTTCTTCCCCAAAGGGTCCATTAGTGACACCCACATATCTTAGACTCAAACAGGAATTGCTTGATAGTATTGGTAAAAACAGGGCATTCATTCATTGATTAATTCGTTCGTTCTTTCATTCATTTGTTTGTTCATCAGTAAACACAGGATGTTACATCTTGAGCCTGGGAAATATGGGCATGAGCTGGCATACACACTGGATCACACAGAACCATGCACAGAACCTCCACACAGACATTAATCTGATTAATGCCCAGGATCAAACTGTGAATGATGTGGTGACACTGTGCATAAAGCAACATACTATTTTGTAAAATTAAAAATAAAACTTTACTAACTTTACTATCATCATCATGGATTCAGAATGAGTAGATGTGTATATTTATTTAGAACCTTGAGGCAGCATTGTTGCCAGAAATAAACCACTTTGCACATTCTGAACTCATCTTCACCATCTGTCATTACTTTGATAGAGAAGCTGACAAACATAAATAATGCTTGCTAGCACAATTCTACACCCTGTTAGAACAGTATACATTATGTTAGCTAGTTAAAATTTAATTATTGGAAAGGTGTCTGTCAATCTTTTTCTCAAACATATATTACCAAAAATTAAAACTTACCACCTCATAATAATTTGGCTCTTATGGAATTCTTTTGAAATTGAAAAGAAATTGTGCTAATAGACAAGTAAAAAGTCATAATTTGTGCCTTACCAATACAGTATATACTAATCAAATGTAGGTGCATGATTGACACTACATTCGTATTCATCCTGCCAAACATTCCTTCAGGAAGTTATTTTGTACAAGACAATACATGGTAATATAAGTCTAAATTATAGTCTATATCTGTCTCTGTAAAGTCTTGAGACTTTACAAGAGACTTGATGTAAAAGCTGTATGTACTCCAATTACAAATGAATAATTTCCAGTTTCACATAATTTAAATTATCTGTGTATCCAATGTAATCCTGTAAAAACCCAGACCAAACAGTGCCTTGAGGTCCGATGGGAAATATCCAATTAAATGCTCCTGTGCCTCCTTGCTAATGTGTGACTCATCCATGCACAAACATGTAGTCAGAATGTGTCACTGCTGCTGTTGCTACCACTGCCAGAGAAATTTTATTGCAAGTTTACTGTAGAATGAAAGAGAAGAAATAAAATGACCACTGCCACAGTTACTTGTTAACAACTGTCATGCTAAACAGACAAAGAAGAGAAAAACAGAAGCAAAAACTTTAGGATAAAGCAAGAGAACAAATGAGGGTACACTGGTATCACTTTGTTAGTGTGTGTAATGTACTAAAAGAAATAACTTTTGCTAAACCTTTTATTTAATCTGCTACCTGCAAGTACCCCTGGAAAATGCAAAGACTCATATGTGTTGCCTAACTCCCAGAAACCATAACAATAACAAGCTTTCTGCTTTAATGTGTTGTGCCGTCAATGTGTTTGTTGTTATAAGCTACAACAGTGAAACACTAGCAAAAGTTCTAAAATATTGAAGTATCTTTATGGAGCACAAACATTTGAGCACATTTTTTTTTTTTTTTTAACTGATGGAGCACTTTAATAGGACCATTATATTAATATTTCATAGGGCTTTACTTTCAAAACAGCCTCAGTTCTTCATAGCATGGATTCCAAAAGATGTTGAAAACATTATTTTGAGATTCTAGGTGATGTTAACATGATGATAGATTTTATGCTAATCTCTCATACTATCCTTTTACAAAAGTGCTCTATTGGACACAAATCCAGTGACTGGGAACTCATTATTGTGTTTCTGAAAAAATTTAAATTACTCACTTGCCGAACCACTTACTCCTATGTGGGTTGCAGGAGGGCTGGAACCTATCTTAGCTGACACTGAGCGAAGGTGGGGTACACCCTGAACAGCTTGCCAGACCAGCACAGAGCCAATACACACAGAACCATTCACATTTATACCTATGGGCAATTTGGAACAGCCTATAAGCACAATGTGCATGTTTGGACTGTGTGAGGAAACTGGAATACCTGTAGGAAACCCACACAACCACAGGAGCATGCAAACTCCATACAGAAAAGTCTGAGCATGGGAATCGAACCCAGGTAAGCCTCACTTGCTGTGAGGCTTACATGCTAACCACTATGCCACCTTGCCACCTGAAACCAATTTGATGTGACTAATTCTTTGAGACATGATGCTTTATAATAGGCATTTGTAGATGGTGAAATTGTGGTCAATGAATAATAGTAGAAACTTAAGAAAAGGAGGAAAACGTTTGCTGTGCTTAAAGTAAAATGAAACTCTTTTGTTACACATGAACATCACCACCGGCATTTAAGCCCTGCGGGGAGGCTTCTCCAGCGCCAGAGTATTCTTGCAGCTTACGCGGTATCTCGGCCCATTCTCTCTTTTGGTTTCAAACTTTACATCTGGTTTCGAACCATAACAGAATACTCTGGCCAGTCATGGACTCAGCATATCTGGATCCAGTTAAGGTGGCCCTTTCCACTCAGGGAATCATCCCCTCCACTCATGCCTCATGGAATGGCACGACAAGATATCACATGGCATTATGGAGTCCCTTCAGTACCTGCACCAACAGGTTGCCCTCATTGCCTCCCAAACTCACCAGGCGACTCACCAGCCTAACCCCTCCAGTACTAAGCCATCTGTAAGTAACCCCCCTAAACCGACTCTCCTCTCTCTCTCCCCCTCACAAGGAGCCATTCCACAGTGCTTTCTTCTTTTGATTTGTTTTCCTGGGAGTTAAGGAAGGTATTTGATCATCCCGTTAAAGGTCAGGAGGCTACCAGGTAGCTACTAGCACTAACGCAGGGATCCCAGTCAGTGGCCTCTTATTCTATTGAGTTCCGCATCTTGGCTAACGTGTGCGGGAGGGACGAATTCGCATAGACTGGTATCTTCATGAAGGGACTCTCTAAACAAATAAAGTATGAATTAGCCTCAGGAATGATCCCTCCTCTCTTGAAGAACTAATCTCCCTCGCAATCAAGCTTGACATCCGGCTGAGGAAGAGAGACCAAGTGTGAGGGACTCGGCCCTGTAAGTTGGCTCTCCCCCCAGTCCATCCCCTGCTAGGGAGGTGCAATCTCCTTCTCCCGGTCCTGCCCCCACGGTCTCTTTAGCCCCCTCTGCGGCATTGGAGAAGCCCATGCAGCTAGGCAGAGCAGAGCGATGAACAAATTGTGTATTTATTGTGGTCTACCTGGCCTCCTGCCCCTCCACGCCAAAAGAGAAGGCTCATCACTGATGGAGAGCACAATGGTGATCCAGACCTCTTCCCCCCCAAGCTCTCCCCCTCGCATGTCTTTTCCTGCTAGGCCCCTTGAGCCTCTTGCCTTTCCTAAGAAGGTTTATGCTCTGGATGGCCACCTTATCTCCCTGGTTACCCACCAAACAGCTCCTGTCACCCTCATCATCTCCAGGAATCACAGAGAGACCATTCAGCTATTCGTCATCAGTTCACCTGCCACCCCACTAGTCCTCGGATATCCCTGGCTCCAGATACATAACCCCCATCCAAACAGGAGGAACGCTGCTATCACCAGCTAGAGCCTTCATTGCCACTCACAATGTCTCCTGTCGGCCCTCCCTCCTTCGGGAGATCTCAAACCACCCCCTGTACCTCCTGACCTGTCTAAGATCCCTACTGCATACCGCAACCTCACCCTGGTCTTCAGTAGGGACCGGGCACTATCCTTACCTCCCCACTGCCCTTATGACTGCACCATTGACCTGCTTCCTGGGGACCCCTACCCTCTAGCCGCTTGTACAATCTGTCCCATCCGGAGAAAGAGACCATGGAGGTGTACATCAAGGACACCCTAGCCACTGGACTCATTCGACCTTCTTCCTCGCCCCTGGGGGCTGGTTTTTTTCTTTGTGAAGAAGGACTCATCTCTGCATCCTTGCATTGATTTTAGAGGTCTCAATGCTATCACAGTTAAGAACAAGTCACCTCTCCCTCTCATCAATCCCTTCAAACCCCTCTGTCATACATTAATCTTTACCAAATTAGATCTACGTAACGCCGCATCAGATCGGGGGACAAATGGAAAACTGCCTTCAACACCCCCCCTTGGTCACTTTGAGTATCTGGTCATGCCATTTGGTCTCACTAACGCCACGGCTGTATTCCAAACCCTCATGAATGATGTCCTGTGAGACATGCTCAACCGATTTGTATTTGTTTATCTTGATGACATTCTCATCTTCTCGCGCTCTCTTGAGGAACATCAGCAACATATTTGCCTGGTCCTCCAATGTCTCCTAGATTATCGTCTGTTTGTCTAACTCAAGAAAATTTCACTCTACCTCGGTCAGCTTCCTGGGATGTGTTTATCCTGGGATATGCCAAGGGGCAGCTCCAACCAGACCCCTCCAAGATCCAAGCCGTCACTGACTGGCCCACCCCCACCACTCGTAAGGAACTACAATGCTTCCTGGGCTTTGCCAATTTTAACTGCCGCTTCATCAGGGACTACAGCAAGGTAGCCAGCCCTCTCACATGTCTCACTTCCACCCGTTCCCCTTTCCAGTGGACACCGAAGGCTTCCATCGCTTTCTCATGGCTAAAGTTTCTCTTCACCAGGGCTCCCATCCTCAAACACCAAGACCCCTCTCTCCAGTTCATTGTGGAGGTGGACGCTTCCGATATGAGGACCGGGGCTGTCCTTTCCCAAAGCAACCCGGAGACCAATAAAGTCCACCCATGTGCCTTCTTCTCCCATTTCTCCCCAGCCAAAAGGAACTATGACGTGGGAAACAGAGAGTTGCTGGCCATCGTTTAGCCTCTTCAAGAGTGGAGGCACTGGCTGGAAGGTTCCGAGATCCCATTCCTCATTTGGATGGAAGAATCTGGCTTACCTACAGTCTGCTAAATGCCTAAATCCCCGCCAGGCTCATTGGTCCCTTTTCCTCAGTCGCTTCAACTACACCCTCTCCTACCGCCCAGGTACCCGGAATACCACAACCTGACGCTCTCTCTCGCCTCTATTCCCCCCCTCTAGTTCTGAGGAACCTGACCCGATCATTCCCCCCTTCCTGTATTGTTGGAGCAGCCTTGTGGGAGATTGAGCAAATTGTGTGCAGGGCGCAGGAGAACCAACCTGACCCCAAGACCGGATCCGCCCAATCGTCTCTTTGTTCCGGATTCCGCCTGCTCCCAGGTACTCCAGTGGGGGCATTCCTCCAAGCTGCCCTGTCATTCTGGAATAACCTGCACCCTCGTCTTCCTCAAGTGGCACTTCTTGTGGCCTAGTATGGTCAAGGACACTCGGGAGTTTGTTTTGGCCTGTTCTGTCTGTGCCAGAGGCAAGGCCTCCCATCAACCCCCTGCTGGTCTGCTGCGCCCCTTAGCCATCCCCAGCCGCCCCTGGCCCCACATCGCCCTAGACTTTGTCACCAGTCTGCCACCATTTGAGGGTAATACTGTCATTCCCACTATCATATATCATTTCTCCAAGTCCGTACGTTACGTGGCTCTTCCTAAACTGCCCTCTGCTCTCAAGACTGCTAATCTCCTTGTCCTCCATGTGTTCAAGCTACATGGCATTCCCAGGGATATTGTCTCAGACAGAGGTCCCAGTTCTCTTCCCTGGTATAGAAAGAGTTTTGTAAGGCAGTGGGCATGACAACCAGCCTCTCCTCAGTTAGTTTTGTTTATGTTTTCTTGTGTGGAGTCTCTTTTTGTTTTTTCACAGAGATGGGGCGGCTCCCAGCGGCACGGGCTCCACCTGCACCTGCACACCTGCTCCGGATTTTCAGCAATCACCACAGGCATTTAAGCCCTGCGGGGAGGTTTCTCCAGTGCCAGAGTATTCTCACAGCTTACGTGGTATCTCAAGTGTGAATCAGTATTGTGTTTTTTCATTCCGGTTATTTATGACTGTTGTCTTCGCTTTCTTCCAGTGCCTCCTTGAGCTCCAGCGCCTCCGCCCCATCTCTGCTACGCAGACACACTCTCTACTGGGATTCAGGACGTGAATCTGTCAGTTCATATAAGGCAAGTTAATGGCAATAGTAACAGTAAAAAATATTAAACTAATAAACCAGGTATAAACTAGGGAACATCTGAATAAAATAAAACTTGGCACTTCTACAATTTATACGCGATTCCGTTTACCTACATTAAAACAAGTGTGCTCTCATATACATACATACATACATACATACATACATACATATATCTCAGGAGGTAAATTTAAGAAGTATGACAATATGGGTAAAATCTGATACTGATGTTAACTTAAGCTTACTTATATGTAGGATAAACACAATGTACACAGACCTTATTCTGAATCTTTTATCTGGGGTGAGATCTTAAGCTGCCTGCCTAACTAACATGAATAATGCATTAGATATGGGTTTGAAAAATTTATTTGTGTAGGAAAATACAAATAAAGGACAAACAAAGCCTCCCTCATTTAAAAGGTAATTTTAAAAAAATGGTTAAAGATAATCAAATAATTTACACACAATATTTGTGAATTATGAAGATTTTTTAAAATTATATTCTATACAAGCCATATTCAGTTCTTTATATTTACTTATATTACTTTATTGTAATTTAATTTATACATAATTTTTATTCTTTTATATATTAGCTAAGTGTTTACTGTTTATTCTTTATCTGTGT
>JAQMYF010010483.1:0-16191 GCA_030014195.1 Neosilurus mollespiculum
AATTGTATCTGATCTTGGAGAGATTCAACCTTTTAATTTGTTTTGATGATATACTTGTTAATGGTATCTGGTTTTGGAGAGGTCCAACTTTTTAATTTGTTCTAATAATTTTGCATTATGTCTTGTTTAAGGGCTTTCGCTGCATGCTTTTAAATTTGTTTTGTTAGTTTTGATCTTAATTTATTACATTATGTAATACCAACCAAGTTTGGCACTTAATATCATTAATAATATGTGGAAGTTTTGGAAATTTTAAATAAAGAAATTGACATTCAAAAGTGTTTTACTGAGTTAAACATGGCAGAACAACAACAAGCAGCTGATCCCCAAATGAGCTACACACGTCCCAGTATTGTCAGTAATGTTGAGGCAAAGTTGTGGCAATGTTGTTTCACAACGTCAATTAGCAACGTTGTAGCAACGTTCCCGGGAGTCCACATTTTTAGGTTGCTGCAACGTCGGTCTGCAACGTTGTGGCAACCAAAATGCAAGGTTGCCACAACGTTGTGGCAACGTAAATTTGTGGCAACGTAAAATAATAATAATAATAATAATAATAATAATAATAATAATAATAATAATAATAATATATTATTATTATTATTATTATTATTATTATTATTATCATAATTATTATTAATTTATTTTACTTTATCAAAATGTATTTAAAATCAACATGTGTTTAAATCAGCATGTGACGCAGGGAGACCATAATTGAGTGTCACCTGTAGACAAAGAGGTCAGGTAGAACGAGCAGGGAACACATGGTGTGTGTGTGTGTGTGTGTTTTCTCCACATCTAATAATGAGATAGTTAATGAGGTTGGCATTAGGTTATTATCCTCTTCAAATGTCTACTGTGACTTTCGTCAAAGAACTCTGTCTTTGATTCTTATGTCCATATTTAATTCTTATGAGTTATGTCAATGTTTTTTTTTTTTGTTTTTTTTTTTTTGTTTTTTTTTCTTAATTAATATATTTATTTTTATTATTGTAGATGGATTAACTTTCAAATGAACCACTCCAAAAGTTGCCTGGACATCCTTCGGTCACATTTTGGGGTTTAACAAGCCAATCATCAATGCATTTTACTGGTGGTTTCAACCAATGAACTACAGTATGTTCTAGCCATGTGGTTTCACTGCTGATGATATTCTAATTAGGTAGGTACTGCATTAATCAATGACCTTGACATTAACAACACTAATGTGAAATATATAAATCTCATCATATTTAAGCTGTGGGTGTCTGTAACTTTTACAGGAGCCATTTCTTTTTAGAAAGTGTTAATAAGTTGACTGTTACAGTAGTGTATTAAAAAGAAAATGGAATTTGGAGGTGAATCATCAGTGTATGATTTTATTTTGGCTTTGTGACCTTCTGAGGATGTTTTCCATTTGGTCATAAACCCAGCTGCTCTTGTGTCTTCCTTTGGGTAAAAATATGTAAACCTCTCTGTCCTTTTTGTCCTACTTTACATTAAAACAAATTACAATGACCGACACATGACCTGGTCAGGCCACAGAATTTTGCACACCCTCAGGTCATGACATTTGGTTTGTTATACACCCATTAGCCATAACATTAACATCACCTGGTCTGCAGCAAGGTAGCCCCATATACAGCGAACTGTAATACATAAGGTTTTTAATTTTATGTTTGATCTGTGTATACTATAGTTTATAATTTACACTAATGTCTTTGATCAAATTTAGCAGGTAATTAAAATGTGAACTTTATAACAGATATACATTTTACTTTTTAACTCAGGGCACAGGGAGTTGCAGGCAGCAAAATTGGACTTTGCCCAAGATCTATATGAATATTTTTGTAGTATTATCCACAAATAATTAAAAGAAAAAGTTTATCAAAAATAAAACTCAATCCACAAATAAAATACTATAAAATAACAATAACACTTTTGCAATGGCTCCAAAAGTATGAGTACCTCACTGCAGCCATGAAGAGATGATGGAGTCTTCAGTGTTAGAGGTCAAGTCACCTAGATCCAGGGTGAACAAGAAGGTGAGAAGAGCAAAATGAACAGAGAGATATAATGGAAAGGTATTCATAACTAATTTTGTGTTATTGTAACAGTCAGTATGACCTTGTTGAAGGTCTTGACATTGATGAAGGACTCTGGTGTGCACATTCAAACACACACACACACACACACACACACACACACACACACACACACACACAAACATACACACTGTTCCTTGGTTTTGCCTCTGACACTTCTGTACTATTAATGACCCCTGCTTGATTTACGTGCATTGCCCTTGGATCGTCTGATACCTGGTGTGTTTGCTTTCTTGATCTTTACCAATTTTTTAGGATTGTCTTTAGAGACTGCTTTGGATTCTCCTGCCAAGTCTTCAATAAATAACATCTCTTTTATCTGCAATTACATCTGCTCAAACTCTTTGCCCAAAAAAAGCTGCACTGTCTGCCCAGGCAATACCAACAGATGATACCAAGCAAACAACATTGCTACATGACTATCATTTCAATTGCTTTTAGTTTTAACTGGGTTGCGAAGAATGATTAATAGAACTTTACTTTTGTTGTCTTGTTGACCAAAAAACAAACACTACTAGCCAATTAACTTACTGTACTCACTGCTGTGTTTTAACCCTTGCAGATATCATACTGCAGAAAAAGAGAGATTAGTATTGTGATTCTGGCAAATGTTGCTGTCTCTGTATTTTAACTAAGCAGACACAGGGAGGCTTGTTTGAACACGAGGACATTGGGATAACTTTAGCATTTGCTTTAACCTTCATATACATCATATTTTTTCAGAATACCTGTTTATATTCTGTCTGTTAAATATCCTAGTTGGAGGATGGGTGGTAGAGCTCACAATGTTCACATTGGTATTTAACTGATTAGTGTCAGTGTGGATTAGGTACTGAAGATTGGTCTTATTATTATTTTTTTCAGTGATGTTCCTAGATAAATATGTTTATTCCTGGGTTTATAAAAAATATGCAATTTTTGCTTTTTTTTTTTTGGCAAATTTTGAAATTCGCATCAAGATGCTTTGCGACTCCACATGCAAGCGAATATTTTGTGGTTTAAATACACATATTGTATTTTAAATACACGTATTATATCGAGTGAAAGTTACAAGAAAGTCACGCAACAATTCGTGACTGATTTGTGAGTAAATTGTGTTTGGTTTGCAGATGTTTGGGAGAAAAATAGTGAATCTCCAAACCAGGCAACCAAAACGTGCTGCCACGAATGCTGTGAGACAAATCTGAGAACATTTTGAGAATGAAATTGAAAATGTCTTTTCTCTTGCAGCTCTAGTGTGATCATCCCTTCATTATTACTGTAAAAGTTTTTAAAGTGCATTTTAAACACATCAAAGCATACTTTATTTTGGAGTCAGAAAGTGCTTTACAATCCAGACAAAATCAAAATTAATGAATAAACATACAATATGAATCCATATTTGGTAAAAAAAATAAAAATAATAATAATAAATAAATAAATAGATAGATAGATAGATAGATAGATAGATAGATAGATAGATAGATAGATAAAATAAAATATAATAATCATAATAATAAAAATCATAATAATAAAGTTGTCACATGTGTAACTATTTGTTGTCTGGGGAAAGAAAATAACTCCAGGAGATATAATAAACAATAACACCACATTCCTTTTTGTTGTCTGTTGTTTTTTGCTAATTATGTGGTGAAATTGATTATATTTTATTCTGTGCAAAAATGGACAGATATTACAATGACATTTGTAAGCAGTGATTTGATGAACTTATTTTTTTCAGCTTTTGATTAAAAAAAAAACCAAAAAAAACATCAATTACTTTTGTTTAGATGAAGATGTTTCAGTAGCCTATTTCTGCACAGATAAAAATTAACTTTCACTGATGCTGATGAAATTCATGTAACTGAGTGTTAATGTTCTTTATTAGACTGCATAAAGATTCTTGTTATTTTCTGGAGATTTATCTATTTCCATATTTGTATATAATGTCTGATCTTCTGTCCACTAGTGGCTCTCAACTTCTGCTCAGTGGTGTAAGTAATTTATTTATTTTTAAGTTCTTCACCTTGGGTGAAATTCTTAAGGTGGCATAATCGTGACATGGTTTTATTATTTACAACCATGGTTTCTTGGTGTAATTGGCAGGACAAATTTTCTTTAAAGTTTAAAGTTAAACTCATATATGTACAGATATTGCATCTCTCTAGATCTATTTTGCCTCATAAGGAACAGGCTGACGTATTTCAACATACCAAAGAAAGAAAGCCTCTCGCGAGTCTACAATGGAATGGGCCAGCCTGAGCTCAGACCTGAGTCCAGTTGAAAATTTATGAATGACCTGAAGAGGGCTGTGAACAGAAGTCCCCCAATCTCACTGATTTCTGTCATAAGCAATAGTCAGCAAAGTGTGCCAAGTCAAGAGGTGCCAGGCCGAGAGGCTCTTACCAAAAAGCTGCTGTTGTTGATAGCAAAAAGTGCTGCAACAAATAATGCATATCCATGCAGATGGTTGAGGTTTGTTCTCTGAGCTGTGCATGTCATGGTTCACAATGGGGTGGAGGAGGCTTTGGGGTGGTTTGTCTTGGTCTTAATCGTAGCATTACAGGAGACTGGAAGGTTTGACAGAAGTGTGTATACTTTTGATATCCACTCTGTTGGTCCATTCGTGGCTCATTTATTGTCCATTCGTGGCTGATCATTGAATTTTTCTGAAATGTCACTGTACGAGGTGTACAAGGTGTACGAATGTATGAGGTGATGCAAGCTGATACGTTCTGGTATGATTTGGTGCACGTGGATGCGATATGGTCACAACTGGATAATTTCAGGTGACATGATCTGTCACAATCTGGTCCCCCGTTCAGATACCCTATTGAATTCATGATTGGACATGATCATAACCCCAATTTGGGACAATCTGGTATGTGCAGATACGTTTGGATACGTTCCGATATGATCATCAGGAATCAGTGCACTCTGTTGTGATATAGATACGATTGTGGTTGCGATGTCTTTCATGATCAGGTTCAAGAGTGATTATGATTTGACCTTTGACTGGACCCCGATGGGTGTATACATCCTACCATTATATCACCTATTATCATATCTACTCGCGTATACTCGTATCAACTCGTTAGTCAGATGTCAACTTCGTGTCAGGTAGTGAGCAATGGTACGTGACAGATCGTGGGAGATCGCAGTGCATCTCAACAGAGTGTAGTGTTTATCTTGTCCAAGGTTGATTCCGTTCACCATGAATTGGAAGCACGATTAGATGTGATCTGTCGCTCTTTATTATGAGACAATATGATCTGAATCGATGACCAGGATTGATAATTAATTGTGTTGATCATAGAACATTTTTCAACAATCCAAAACTTTTCTACAGTCAACACAATTGCCACGACTAACTTCAAAATCTGATAAGACCTGTCAGGATCCCTCCAAATACTCCACAATTTTGACCATGATTTCATCCGTAGCACCAGTCATGATAGTGGGAACATAGCATAAGAGGGGATTGTTAGGTAAAATGGGCACATTGTTTTGTTTTTTTGTTTGTTTTATTGTCATGTCATGTCATTTTCTGAACTGCTTATTCCTAATTAGGGTCGCAGGGAGGCTGGCGCCCATCTCAGCCAACTCCGGGCGAGGGCAGAGTACACCCCGGACAGCTCGCCAGGCCATCGCAGGGCAGAAACACACTGACGGCTATGCAGCCTACTCTTGACGAAAATCAGCAATGGTTCTTTTACATGCCTCTCACCACAAACAGTGAGAGACATGGCCGGCATTTGATAACCCAATTAGCTGCACTGGGGGGACAGCAGTGAGAACCCGTCGGAGTGGGGCTTGAACCCCTGACCTTGGGATCAGTAATCCAGCACCTTACCACCAGGCCACCACTGCCCTGTTTGTTTTATTGTTTATGAATATTTTTTTTCTGTTATCCATGTGTAGCATTATTATCTTTGCTCTGATTGACTTCGGTTATGTTTTATTTATCTGTGATTGTTGTCAGCCGACCAGCATTTCGGAACACCTAATAAAGCGACGAGGCACCCTTCCTCATCCCCCTTGCTGGTAGTTCCGAGACCGCTTCATTCCAGGTTGTCTCACTTCCTTTTCCGGTCATCTCTAGAACAGCTAATTGGGTTGCAACTTTGTGCCGGTGCAGTATCCTTGTAAGCTATGCTCTCTGCCATCTGTTTTCGGGTTCCCCACCGCAGAGCACCCACCACTGCACCAGATTGAGTCGGGCAGCTGTTAGATCGAAGAAAAGAACTGCTGCTTTGCTTTGGTAATAGTAGTCTGTATTTTTGTTAATTGTGTCTTCTATTTATTTATTTATTTATTTTGCTTAATTATAAATTCATATTATTTTGGAAAGCAGATTTTTTTGGAGTCTTGTGAAATTTGTGGGTTGCCCACCCTACATTTTGATTTGTTTCTTTTGGTAGGTTGTGCTATATTTGAAATTTTTATTTTTTTAATTTTAATTGTGTACAACCCCATTCATCCCTTTTTGTGTTTTTTTTTTCCCCTTCTTTTCAGTTGCTAAAGGCGGAAGGTGGTGGACCCGAGATCTGAGGTGGTGGTGTCCCTTTCCTGTGTGCCGTGCGTCCCCATGGATACCTGGTCCTTGTTCACTACTGTGTCCATGTGTTTGGCACATGAGATTGGGGTGATTTTGATGACCACACTCTCAAACTGGCCAAACCTGTGTGAACTGGATAATCCTGTGTTGCCTTACCCCAGTGAATGTGTATAAATGTCTGATAAACCATAAAATTAAAAATGATTGTAGACCAACCATGTGTTGGTCTGCTCTTTCTCCCAGGATCCTGAATGAGGTCATGTCTGAGGTTGGGGTATCTAAAACTGAGGATGTAGAAATTTCCTTTGTTTTAATTGAAATGCAGTTGTATATTTGTCTCTTAATATTTAATGTACACACAACCAAAAGGTGATTAATTGCCTACTTATAAAGAAAGTATGTTAACAGAAAAAATCTAAAGTAAAACACACAATCCTTCAACTGACCTTTAAAATCCTTTAAAAGTTTTAGTTATTGTTCTTTTCTTCTTGTTACTTTGATAGTTTATTCTTTACATTTTGGACAGTCGTACTAAGCATTTCACTGCATATTGCACTGTGTATAATTTGTATGTGACAAATAAAATTTGAATTTGAATTTGAATTTGACACTGATTGGCTTATCTAAATACCAGACTGGAAATTATTATAAACATTGTTCATCTTAGGTGCTATAGACAGCTGCTGGGCCAGAATCTTCTTCAAAATCTTTGACATAAAAGAAAGAATTGAGATTTAAATAGACAGAGATTTAAATTGGGGCTACAAATGAACATCTGTGTCAGATCACAGGCATGCTTCCCCTCTGTGATTTCAGCTACTACCAACATCTCAAGTATATTGCACACATCTGTTGACTGGGGGGGAAGACTAGAAAAGAGTGTGGACAGCCTGATATGGGACAACACGATGGAAACAGGAGATGACGTGCCCTGCTCATCTACAGCAGAAGGTGCTTGCAGAATCAGCTACAACAGAAACATGCAGAAGCAACTACAACAAAAATTGCTTAGACTAAAGCACTTGCAAGAGGATTATGCGGCACTGAGCCAGATAAGGACCACATGGAATGATGAAGGGATGTACCAGCTTCAGAAGGAGGTAAAAGAGGCATGCAGTGGGCTAGAACAGAAAATGAGCAAAGTCAAGTGAACAATGAAAGAACTACAGAATCATATAGGGGAAAAAGAGCAAAGAAAATCCAAGAAAATACTGCCAACTTAGGACAATGGGATTGAGATCCGACAAGGTCGGATGGAGAATGGATAAAGAAGGGGCAGAAAGACACCTCCCAGAAAACAATGAAGAATTGGACAATGAGCAGGGTAGTGTTTTTTTTTTTTGGGGGGGGGGTGGCACCATAGATGCCAGTAATAATAAAATGGACCTAAGGGTATTGATCAACAGGCTAACAGCACAGAGAGGCAAAAAGGGCAGCTGACAGAATGGTGCTGTAGTTCCACAAGGCCCAGCTGAGTGAGTTGGCCCACAGCAAACAAGAAATTATGGAAAGGAAAATGAAAGAGAAGAACACAGCAAAGCAGGCAGCAGTGGTGCAAACAGGGGCACCCCCAGTGACTCAGCCTGCACCTCTCATGCCACAGCCAGCAGCCATAGTGCAAGCCGCACCAGTGGCCCCACCACAGCAAATGCAACCCACATATTATGCGCCTCCAGCCATGACAACATACCCCCCCATTTCAACAATACCCACCCCAAAATCGAGGATGGGGTCAGGGATGGGGACATGGACGTGGAGGAAGAGCATATCAACACCCTCCAAAAGGAAGAGATCCAATGAACCAAGGAGGAGTAGGAGGAGGACCCCCTCCTACTATCAACCAGGAGGGTTGATGGTACCCCCAAGAGGTAACTCTCAGCAAAATCAAGGATGGCAAGGTCAGGGAAACTGGATAGGACCCTGGATGGGGCCCAACCAGCTGCCCCAAGGACCAGCAAAGTCAAGGGTGGGTCCCATGCTGCCACCCCTGGGTAACATGTGAAGAGGCCCAGAGAAGCCAGAGGGGGAGCTGGTGCAGTATGCCATCTCACTGCACCCTGCTCAAGAGCACACCATCTCAGTGCTAATGGGAAAACAAATTTGCTTGCCATTTTTGATTGACACAGGTGCAGCATATACAAGTTTAGGAAAAGAAGGCTCAAAGCTTCTCCAATAAAGCAGTAAGACTTCTCAGAAAAAAAACACATACTTTATGATTTACTCAACTTCAAGAGCTAAATATACAAGGGGTAACAGTGCAAGCACCATTACTATTTTCCCCGGGTACCCCGGTGAATTTACATAAAAGAGATGTGCTCTGTTAGATGGGAGCTCAAATACAATATGGAGAAAGAGGAGTATGGGTGGAGCTCCCAGAACATTTGGCCCAGCAATGCCTTATGATAGAAACATAATTGGAAAGATGTATGATGGACAAAGTGTATTGGCTGGAACTGAATGACATACAAAGTGGAATAAGAGGCTCATCAAAATGCAGCCTGATTATCAACCAAGCAGAGAGCCATGGCACTGCACAATGATGTTTGATGAAGAGGGACAGAACTATGAGTATGAGGTCATGAGGGACGAGCATGTGGCAAAGACATAGTATACTCTGAAATCAATGAATTTAGTTAGACCCCAAAGGATTGCTGTTACAGTTTAACTGCCGACACAGCATCCTGGATGCTGCTCCCCCTGTCTCCCTACTCATCAGACAGAATTTTAAATCAAAAGAGTTAGAGCCAATGGTGAAGGAAGCAGGTCAGCCGACACAATGGACACAGGTAGGACAGGGAGTCAGTGTATCACTAGATAAAAAAATTCCTCAGGATCAAACAGGTAGCAGTAGATGAGGTAAGGGCACAGACAGTGGTGATAAGAAGGGAAGGAAATGTGAGGATAAATAAGGACAAGACGAAACAACTGCCTCAATGGGCAAAAGAGCAGAAGCACACAGAGATAGAAAGGGGGGAAGCATTACAACAAGTACCAGATCAGTTGTGGACCAAACACCCAACAGATGTAGGGTTAGTAAAGTCAGCAGGTTTAGTTAAGGTACAGCTTAAACCAGTAGCACAACTGCCATATCAAAAACAGTACCCCCTGTCAAAGGAAGCAAAAATGGGGATAAAAGGGATGATCAAGGGATTAGTGGAAGCAGGAGCCCTGGTCCCAGCAAAAAGTCAGTGCAACACTCCCATCCTTCCAGTCAGAAAACCAAATTCAGACAAATGGAGACTGGTCCATTATTTGCAACCAGTAAACCAAGTGGTTGTAGCAGAAAATCCAGTAGTCCCTGATCCACACACCCTGTTGTCTAACATTCCACAAGGTGCAAAACGGTATACAGTAATTGATCTGTGCTCAGCATTCTTTAGTGTCATCCAGACTCACAATTTTTATTTGCCTATACTTATGGGGGATGGTAATAACCATATACAAGACTGCAACAAGGCTATTGTGAAAGTCCATCAGAACTTTCAATCAAGTTTTGGCTCGAGAACGTGCCGATTTGGATGTGTCCAGTACAGTATTGCAATATGAGTATGATCTGTTAATCTGCAGTTAAACCAAAGAGCAGGATATGAAAGACTCAGTGTGAGTTCTGACAACTCTGGCAGAAAATGTACTATGATGTTATTCTATTGGCCCCAGAGCTAACAATTAAGAATTGCCACACAATAAATATTGCAGACATGATTGTACTCCCTAAAAAGGGTGGCCCGCATGAAAAGACAGAAAAATACCTAAAAGCCAGATCAGGCTTAGAAACAGAACCACTACCGAATGCTAAGTGTGTCCTCTTCGTGGATGGATCATGCAACCATAGTAATGAAGGAAACGAAGCTGGCTATGCAGTAATTCAATCCAATGACAAATCAAGAGTATTTAACACAGTAATTGAACTTACAATAAATTTGGCCAATGCTTAGAGTGTGTCATGTGTTTGGGACAATTTGGGCACAAAGGGGCTTCCAGAGAGCAGATGAGTCAGCTACTGTACACAGGCCAGTGATTTCGGAACTGTTATGGCCAATAATGGTCCCTAAAGAATTCGCAATTGTAAAATGTAGATCTTACAGATCAGACGGAGCATGGGTTTGGAGAGGAAATACAGCAGCTTAAGAGGCAGCAAAAAAAGGGTGCAGTAGGAGACACATGTGCAATGGTGATGAGAACCAGGTGATAATGGACAGGTGAAGGTCACTTTGGCCGATGTCAGAGCATCCCAAGGTCAGCCTCAGTGGAAGAGAGGGAGTTGTGGAAGAAGAGAGACACAGTGTTTGATCCCCAGTCTAGGACATGGAGAAGTTGTGATGTACTGCTTGTAGCCCCACTAGGCTTTATCCATTGCTAATTAAAGTCACACATGGGATAGATCATTGTGATCACAGGAAAATCATTGAGACGGTTTGCACGGACTGGTGGTCTCCATATTTTTCGAGTATAGTGGACAAATTCCTTCGGGCATGTGAACTCTGCATGACACGCAATGTTAGGAAACATTCCTTGGCACCTATTACTTACATACTGTAGCCCAAGTGGCCACTAAGACATCTAGTACTGGACTTTGTGGAAATGGGAGCCACAGAAAGAAAAAATGGGGGAGGTACAATCTGGTAGTGATAGATCAATTCAGCTGGTGGGTAGAAGCACAGACCACAGACAAGAATTATGCCAAGACAGTGGTTATGTTTCTGTGCAAGGAAGTGATTCTTCATTTTGGTATCCCAGAGCTGCTGAGCTCAGACAATGGTCCCCACTTTGTAAAAGCAGTAATGAAAACTATGGCAGAGGCTTGAAGCACCATTTAGGTTGTGTGTACCACCCACAGTCCCAAGGGATCATAGAAAGAGCAAACAGAGTGCTGAAGGAAAATATAGCAAGCACTAAGTTTCCCATGCATGGTGTAAGAGTAGAAAAAGAAGTACTTCACCAGGTAGAGCCATATTGGCACCACTTGAATCACTGTTGTAGAGCTGCAGGAAAAGGACCAAAGTGGAAAGACTCATGCTCGAGGCTGGTGCAACTTGTCCATTCAGAGGAGGACACTGACCTGGAAGACATGGATCATCCAGAGGCACTGGCATACAACACTTGGGTGAAAGGGAAAAAGCCTCAGAAGAAAATAGAGACCCAACCTGTAGCGGCAGACAAACAGTCGGGAGACATCCGGAGTTTACTTACCCCGATTCCGAGCCAATAGTGCACCAATTATTAAGGGAAGCTGAGATGATAGAAGGGTCACCGGACGAACCCAATCCTTAGGATTTCTGCCGTTCAGCGCATCTGAAGCAGCAGACTTAACTCTGAACCTAGCAGACTTAGCCCAGATTAGAACCAAGGAATCAGAATGAAGATTATGGCAATAGGACAAAAACTGGCACCAAAGCCACCTGAAGAAAACCACTGGCAGCCACCACCACTACTCTACTATGATCTCATAGTCACATTAATGGTAGGATACATAGGAATAATCTGGATACTGGGAGAATTCATCCAGATGGTTCTAATATTAAGCAATATGACGTCCACGAATTCGACTCAGGAACGACTTAATAGTGTTAAAGACACATGCTCCTCACTGACCCAAAATAAATGCCGGCCAGCCACCAGCAATCATAATCAAACAAACAATGATAGGTGATAGCCTGGCCCATGAAGGGAGTGCGGCCCAGGAAGCGAGACTGAGAACCATGATCCATTGACTTGGGAGTCCCACGTCTCACACCACATAAACAGGCCTCTCATCATCCGTGGACTGGACAATCCAGACTTCACCCAAAATGACATAAGGATCAAAGTGTGCCATGCAGAAGGAGAAGTACCACTATACAAAGAAAGATAGGAATCACCAAAACAGGGCACAACTGATTCAGTATATAAAAGCACACCCATTGGTCATGCAGACTTAGGATGAGGCCATAAACTGTAGCCAAAATATGGCATAAAGCTGAAGCAAATGCATGGTACCAATGGGTGAATTACACGGCCAATTTGGGAATTATTGGGAAAATTTGAGAAGGTTGAAAACAAGACGTGCAGCTGCATTCTATATCAGTTGCAGAGGTCAATTTGTGCTCAAAGGTAGACCTGCCAGGAGTGAGTTGCAGTAGTCTAGTCTTGAGATGAATGGACTGAGCAAGTATCTGAGTTGCCTTAGTGGAAAGAAATGGACAAATCCTTCGGATGTTAAAGAGGAGAAATCAGTATGATCGGAGAGATTAGTGATATGAGAAGAGAAGGACAGGCAATTGTAGATGGTTACTCCCAGGCTTCGTGCAGTAACTTAAGGAGAGATCAGAGTTGCCCAAGGAGTTTGCAAGATCTCGATGTGGGGATGAGTCAGCTGGGATGAACAATTCAGTCTTGTTGGGATAAAGCTCCAGCTGGTGAGCTGCCTTCCATAATAAGATACTTGCCAGACATCCAGAGATCCAGGCAGAATCATCAGTGTCTGAGAGAGGAAAAGAGAGAACCAGAACGAATGTTCAGAACAGAAAACGAAATTGGTGAGGTTCAAAGAACCAAAAGGTCATACTCAATAGATTCCAGAGTGTACATAGATAACATAGGACAACCACATGGGATCCCAAATGAATACAAGGCGTGGAACGAAATAGCAGCAGGCTTTGAATCATTCCTGGTCCATATAACAGCAAACAAAAATGTAGAATGGATAAACTATATCTACTATAATCAGCAAAGATTCATTAATTACATGGACGATTCCTTACGTGCATCAGGAGAACAAGTATCTGCCACCAGCATAATGACATTGCAAAATAAACAACTGCTGGACTGGCTAATGGCACAAGATGGAGGAGTATGCATGGTATTCAGAGAACAACTCATGTCTGTGCACAGCTGCAGCGTGACAAGCAGGGGAAGATCCATTCCCTTCATCTGACCGAGATGGTCCGTTGACCGGTCCAGTGTGTTGCATGCTATAACATGATGTTAACTTTAAAGATATTGCATGAACATGAGGACCCCTGTCAATGATGGACAGTCTTTCACCCTTGCTGTATGTACACTGACTGGACTTGTGAATTGGAAATGGTGTGTCCAAACCACAAGGTATTCACACAAGCTGACTTTTATTATGTGGAGTCAATGTGGGTAGTGCACAAGTGCCCCTCAGACTTTGAGCTTCTCCATGGACTCTCTCTATCAGTGGAAACATATCACCTCTGTCTTTCTATATCATTAGCACAGCTTAATGGAACTTCTACAGCACATGGCTTTCTTATTACTCATAATGTTGTTCAGTCTACAACAGTACAAATGATAACTGTCTCTTTCTGCTGATATTCTTTATGGACTTCTCATTCCAAAGACCAACGTAAGCGAATGAACAAGTTAAAGTCACAGCCTCGGGGCTGGTATATTCAGAAGGACAAAGACTCTGATTTTGTGTTTGCTTAGGGAACATTTCATAGGCTCTTAATGCAGATGGACATTTGAGCTGCATTGCAGACACAACAACGTATTAACCTGCTATTACCAAAGTAGATACATGAACTATATAAAACCCACTATTGATGGTGGTACTGATTTCTGCTGGACTTGTTGCAAAAATGCCATTATGCTAATGTGCTCTTTTGTAAATATGTAACATGAATATATGTGTTTCTGGTGATCCTGGCAAAACAGGCTGGAATGAGTGATGATGTAGGCGGAAACTATCCATGTGTAAAATAACTCAATTAGTTAATCAGAACTCAGAACTTTTCATGGCCATATAAATGTTTTGTACGGCGTGTCATGATAAGGAGCTCCTGGTGAAGTACTGATAACCTCTCCCAGAAGATCCAACAGACTCGTCCCGGCACATCGAGTGCCTAGATTAGTCAGGAAAAAAAAATTGTGCTGTCCATCTATATGGACAGCATACATGAACATTGTGACAAGGGATGATGTAAACACCATACAGGATAAGAACACAGAGTAATGAAACCAAAAAAATGTATATGTTGAATGTGAGACTCAAGAGTCTCAAAGGGCAGAGTGATCAATAGGAGACTAAGACTAAGAATGTAAGGGAATAAAAGAAGAGCTAGGAGTGAAAAAGTGGCAGAGGAGAAATCACCAGGAAAGAGGTCCTCAGTTTGGGTGCACTCTCACGATATGAGGTGGAAGCTGGGGAATTCAGGGATACAATTAAATATGTTAAATATGATTTAGATAAAACAACTACAAAATAATGTTTAGCTTTTTAGCATCTGTCAATAGCCATTATTGTTTTTATGTGGAATTGGTTGTTGTTTGTCTGAATCTGAATCAGTCTGAACACATACTTCTTTGTTGAGGGGCACCAGCCTGATGATAACTGGAGATGCAAACCTTTAGTTAGCAGGTGATTTGAGGCTGTATTTTAATTGGTTCCCGTAGATTTCCCTCGGGGTGCGGAACTGTGTGACCCACACCCTCCCACTTTTGTTTGCAGAAAATTAGCAGTCTTACTTTTTTAGTCTGATGTGATTGGACAGTTCTTGTAGGTGTCAATCATGTTCACAGACCCTACGTCGACTGTCAATCTTTGAATTTTAAAAGGATCTTTGAATCTCATCTTCTGTGACTGAGAGAACTGGGCAAGATGGCTAATGCAAAAATACAGAAAACAAACAAAACTTGGTTTTGTTCTTACAAAACCACCTATTTTCTAGACTTTCACTGCAAGAACAAAGGGAAATAAAGGAGCTTTTCCCAGACTGACCTGATTTACAGCAGAAAAATACCCGCAGATGAGCATACACCTGATACTTCTTCTGCGCCTGCTGTGAAAAATTAAGTTGACTAGCTGGATGTGGTGTGAGTAATGCCTTTTACTATTTTCTCTGCCTGTTGTTTTAAAGTGCTGGCACTGAAACGTAGTAGACATGGACTAGTGAAAGAGAACTAACGCACCTGTCAGAAAAATGTAAACAGCACAAAAATAGCAGGAGCCATCTGAATACACACTCCTAAAAATCATCACCACACCCATGACCACAGCAGAAGCTGAGCGGTGCTTCTCAACATTGAAAAGAATTAAAACTTTTCTTAGAAACACTATGGTCCAAGAGAGACTGAATGCATTGGCCATGCTGTCCATGGAAAAGAGACTGGTGACTGAGATGGCTGACTTTAACCAGAAAGTCAGAGAGAAATTTGCAGGACAAGGAAAGAAGGTCAAAATTTATGTTTTAGTAGTGCCGTTGTCCAATGGTTAGACATTACAAAACTGTGTTGGTTTGAGATTTAAGATGTGCTTTGTTTTTGTTTTTTCTGATTAATCGGGGGACTATGCTTAGCATGACTGGTTTTATTATCAATATGTAATTATTGTAGTCATAATTACAATGATATATGGGCATAGGGACATGGGAGAAACAGCCTTTATTAATAAAAAAAAAAACAGGGAATAAACCATAATTAAATCTATAGGAATCTGATGTTCAATGACTATCGCCCAGTAGCACTCACCTCCATCATCATGAAGTGCTTGGAGCGTATAGTCAAAACTCACATCACAGCGTCACTGCCTGCTTCACTCGACCCATTCCAGTTCGCCTACCGGTCAAA
>JAQMYF010010800.1:0-16174 GCA_030014195.1 Neosilurus mollespiculum
TTCACACACACACACACACACACACACACACACACACACACACACACACACACACACACACACACACACATTCTTTCTCTCTCTCTCATACACACACACACACACACACACACACACACACACCTCTGTTTCTGTATTTAAATAGGTGTAGAATCAACAATTAAATGAGATTCTGAGATTGTCCCAAGCGTTTGTCTTGTCTGTTGGCTCAATCTCCAGTTCGGATCTGTGCATAAAGGACTTTCACCAACTGGGGTCGGACGATACCAATAAGCTAGAATTGATTGACAATACAACCAGAGAGAAAGAGAGAGAGAGAGAGAGAGAGAGAGCGAGCAATCAGAACACCATCAATTTTCAATTGTCCATACTCCCACACTTTTTAATGTTGAAAAATATGACATGTCTACGTACACTACATAAAGTGTGAATGTGTTGCGTTCTGCTCAGTTCTTCAAGTCATGGAAGTGTTTTTGCATTAACCATGGACATGAAATGTTTTGAAGACCTAATAATAATAACAATAATAACAACAACATTGATAATAATAATAATAATAATAATAATGATTATTATTATTATAATATTAACTATAACAAAATACATTATTATTATTATTATAATTATTATTATTATTTTGTTATGTAATATATTTTCTTTATTAAAAAACTAAAAAACATTATTATTATTATTAGTAGTAGTAGTAGTAGTAGCAGTAGTATGTTTGTGTATGTATATATGTTTGTGTATGTATGTCTACCTCATTAACGACTGGTATGTCCACAGATAAGTGTTGGCTGGTTGTTGAAATGATCACAATTTTGAATAAATAAAAAAACTACAGTAAACTGTATTTATATGTATAAACATTATTACAAAAACAGTAGCTATTTTCCCTTATACATACTCATATATATGTAAGAGAGCAGGAATCCTCTCCTCCAAGCATAATCAGTGGTTTTGATCTGTTTAAAAAATACAGTATACTTGAATCATTTCCCCTTCGCATTTGGTAGTTTTAGGCATGAGGGAAGAGCTAGCTAGTGAACAAGGAAGCTACACATGCAAATGCATGGTCACATAAGGCTGGAAAGCAAATTCTCATGATTACTCTCCAAAGGTGCTACAGTCAGCCTACATATCATAGAAATATTTAGTTGTACATATGAAATTTTATATTATTTATTATTGTTGTTATTATTATTATTATTTTATTATATATTATATATAAAAACAAAACCATAATGTTTTCATAATGTAATATAATATATTGGTTGTTGTAAAGGGATGTGCACATATACATTATTTGATTGCTATTATTTGACAAACACCTTGACATTGTTCATGAATTTCAGAAACTGTTTTCTTATTTCTTTGGTTCTGACACCATAAATAATTGGATTAAAACAGCTTGGGAAAAGCAAGTACATTGTACTAAGGAAGACACGGCTGGAGGGAGAGAAGTTGTTTCTTATTCTGTATGACAGAAAGGCCATTAAACCAAAAGTCATACTGACGGTCATGACAATTATATGAGTAATGCAGGTGTTTACAGCTTTTAAAAAGGTTTTGCCAGATCTCAGGACAGAAGAAAGAATTACCATGTATGAAATTGTAATAAAAATAAAATCAGCAAACACTGTAAGAAAAACAGCCAGAAGTCCTAATGCATTATTTTTAGAAATGTCTCCACATGCCAGCTGAACCAGTGCCATGTGTTCACAAAAACAATGATCTATTTCATTTGTTGAACAAAAATTCAGTTTTCCAGCCAAGAAAACTACTGTGGTAGCTAAGACCACATTTCTGATTACTGGAAAAATAATGAATTTTGCAAAATTGGTCATTCCCATGTATTTGTGGTAATAAAGAGGTTTACATATAGCAAAAAAACGATCCAGAGCCATCCAAAGCAGTATAGTAGATTGAAATGTACCAACAGTATGAATACAAAACATTTGCACCAAACATCCATTAAGTGAAATTCTTTTCCAGTTAAACAAGAAATTTAGCAGCATATTGGGCACATAAAATATTGGCAAAGAGAGGTCCACAAGTGCCATAAGGCCAATGAGCATACACATAGGAGAGTGAAGAGCCTTTTGAGATATAATTAAATATATGAGTGTAAGGTTTGAAGTCAAAGACAATAAAAACATAATAAGATAGGGAATGGAAAGAATGGGCCGCCATTCTCCCAACTCATGAAACCCAGTCAGTGTAAAAGATGTGAATGAAAAATTTTGTACACTAGTCAACACCATCTCAAGATGCATATGTCTGAGAATTCATCAGCCACCACTTATGAGCAATCTGGCTTGGATAAAAGTTGGAGATATTTTTAAGAATTATTTTTAACAACAATTAAATCAATTTGTTAATCTTTAAAATTCAATGAATTATGTATTATATTTCCTAGCATAGATACCTTGCAAGCAGCACACTTCCTTTAAGTGTCATAAAAAGAAAGTGTATTCCAAGTGATGCATAATTTAATTGCAGTATCAAGCCAAAACTGCTAATATATTAAGCTAATATAACAGTTTAATGCACATTAAACAACATTTTGAATTTAAAAATAATGAATCAATATATTGTTTTTAGTTGTCCATGTGCCATGTAAATATTGGTAAAGTCTGGAACAACACAATCTGGCAGGTATTAATTTTTCCAACATGATTTCCAACATGTGGGTTGTCTTTTATATACACCTAATGACGTTTATCTTGGTCTCTATACACCATTATTGTCATCCCATGTGTTTATATGCTTTATTTAGAATCTTTTGAGGAAATTTGATGGATGACACCTGTTGATCCACACATGTCCTCTGATGTATATTTTTTCATTGCATCTGTGCTACATTTCATTTACAAAAGAGATTAGTAAATTCATGTAGAAAGTAAAAATTAGCTTTTGGACAAAGATAGCACAGTGGTTAGCATACTCACCACACAGCAAAACGGTCTTGGGTTTGAGTCCCGGCCTTGGCATTTCTTGTTTTAAATTTTGGTTGCTGTGATTGTATTCTGCATGATTTTATTGTGATTATTTCATGATAAGTTATTTAATTATGTGATTTTCTTATGAGCCGGCATGGTGGCGCAGTAGTTAGCACATTCGCCTCACAGCATGAAGGCCTAAGTTCGATGCACAGTGGGCTAACGCTGTTCCCATTTGCCCCTAGGTGTGAGTGTGAATGGTTGTGTGTTGGCCCTGCGATGGCATGGCAAGCTGTCCAGGGTGTACCCTGTTCTTGTCCAGAGCTGGTTAAGATGGTCTCCAGCCTACCCGTGACCCATATTAGGATTTAGTGGCTTAGAAAATGAATGAATAAATTAATGATTTTCTTATTATGTGTGTGCAATATATTGTACTTAGTAAGGACTCACCTAATGAGAGATGGCTTTACCAATTTCCCACCCCAGCCCCTTTAGCTTGGGATTGGACAAGACATAATTCTGCCTCCTTTTAACAAAAAGAAAAGACAAGACAGAGGAAAAAGAGTGGAGGCACACACGTCTAGAGGATTCAAACAGGACACAACACATGTGAAAACATTACTTCCTGGCAGAGGTAAATATTGAGGGCAGTAACCAGAACAATATTTTAAAAACAAAATCATTATTAATGGCAGCACGGTGGTGCAATGGTTAGAACGTCCGCCTTACAGCAAGAAGGCCTGAGTTCGATTCCCGGCCTCTGGCCTTTCTGTGTGGAGTTTGTGTGTCCTTAGTCCAGAAACATGCCCAGTAGGCTAATTATCTGTTTCAAATTGCCCTTAGGTGTGAGTGTGAATGGTTGTGTGTGCCATGTGATGGCCTGGCGAGCTGTCCAGGGTGTACTCTGCCCTCGCCCAGAGTTGGCTAAGATGGGCACCAGCCTCCCCGAGACCCTACTTAGGATTAAGCGGTTCAGAAAACAAATGGATGAATGAACCTCTGACTGACAAAGGGGGTATTTTGCCATAGCTAAGTACAACACTGATTTTAGAAATACATTTCTACCAACACTGGCATTTGTAACATAGGTCTAAGAGGCTTTTTTTGTGGTCTTGACATGATGTATGAACCCTTTAAATTTCATACATGTAATCCAGACTCAGTCAATGGCTGATCTATCAAAACATACATTTTCACCAGGCCCTACATGTGTACCAAGGTTTGGGCCACTGCAACACTGAATTTGTGTAATAAATATAAAAATTTGCTGTTCTGCCATGCCCATAAATTCTTACAAAAGAATTCAAAACTTACAAAAACTTACAATATTTATCACAAAACATCATTGAGGTCTTTTGAGACTACTGAGTAATTTTGCAGTGGACCACAACATAATTCTTGAAACTGCACGTTGAAATAAAGTGTGTGATTTTGTTGCTATTTTCTGTTGCCAGTGGGTATGGATTTTACCATTAATTGTTTCTTTATGTAAAAGAAATGATTATATCTCAGAATCGCTGAGAAGTTTGGGCTATATTGAAAAATGTGAAAGAGAGTTATGACCACGTCTTTTTTATTGGTGACTTTGGCAAAATTGCCCGCACTCTGGCGACCAGACGGTATAACAAAAACTCAGTTTTTATTATTTCTGGTCTCTGAATTGCATAGTATGAGCTGGCCCAATTTAATTTTAACAGGGCAATTATGCTAGTTCATTTAAATAGAGGGTGTGGAAATCGCAATGACCCAAATGGCTGACTTCCTTCTGAGTTTGAGACATGGGTGCAAGAGTCTGATTTTTATTTTGTGATTCTTGGTGGCGCTTATGCTACATTTCATGTGGTTCAAACCAGAAGCCTCAACAGATATAAATTTTCACCAGGCCCTATGTGTTTGACAATTTTTATGAGTTTTTGAAAATAAGGAAAAGGTGAAAAAAAATTCTTTAGATTTAGTAGGGACTGCACACATCAAAAGCAATCTTAATAGGATCCTCACCCCCTTGGTGCTCGAGCCCTAACAATAATCAACAAAGTTCTTAGGCATCTTTGGCACTCAGGCTCAAATAAACAAAGGTATTATAATTTTGTCCTACACACCTTCAGTGGTTGGACCCTAATAATAATTTATTTAATGAGCAACTGTAGACATGCACAGCCCATGTGTTTCTACTTTGTGAAGTTTGTCATGCTAAAGATTACTTTTTTTTTTTTTTTGATGTGAATTGATAATGTCGCCATTCGCCATTTTGCAATGTTAACATTTAGCCTTACAGCCAGCTAGGATTAGCTTAAACGAAGTCAATCAATGTAAAAACATATTTTTTAAATATATTTTTAGGAATAATTGCAAAAGTAATCTGCTGGTTTCTGTCATGAACTAATTTGGTTTTGGACTCAACACAGAAACACACCCCTCAATGTGGGTCTTAAATATGTCTCTCACACAATATGAACATTATCTAAAACTTGCATTTTAAGTAACAAATAAATGCTAGATCTTATGTGGGTGATAAATGACTATTATGATCAACTTCAAGTCTTCTTGCCAGTGTCAGTCCTGATGTGTTTATCTGAATATTATAACACACAGCAGATTTATATCTAGATTCGTATCTGTCTAAAAATTTAAAGTGTAAAATTAAGTGTTCTTCAATAAGATGATATACATTTACATGAAGTCACCAACCCTCCCCCCCACTCTCATCTCAGGACAAATACTCACTATGTTCACATCAGCTACTCAACATGTTTGTTCTTTTACTTCCTGAATACAAAAATTAAAAAGAAAGAAATCTTTTTATAAACACAATTTGCCTTTCTGTTTACCGTATTTGGCTCCACTTCAAGTATACACTATATAAGCTCTTAATGGAAAACAACGGTAAGACACTTTTGTATCATTATTTGTTTAGGTATTGTTAGATGGAAATAAAAACTAACAAACAAATAAACAAACAAAAACAACAGAAAAATGCATGCAGCTGAGGTTTATAAAATGTTTCTGCATCCTCAGGAATCTTATAATATCGGCAGTGATGGAAAAGAATATTACTGTCGAATAACCTAATTTCATGGCTAGACATTAACGTAAATCATGGTATATTATTGTAATTATTATAATTAATATTACAATGTTATAATACAAGGATGTCATGGTGCTTTCGCTTTGGCTCACTTTTCCTGTCAACATGAAGTGGATACAGAAACGCATACTATGTTGACATCAGCAAACTGGCAAACTTACTTGGATGTGGTATCTGTCACTGCCTAATTAGCTTACATTCATTCACAGGCTGTGACACTGTCAGTGCTGGTTGAGGAAAGAATGATGCACTAAAGATGGTGAGAAAGGACACTTCCTGGCAAAAATGTTTGGTGAACTGGGACAATTATAGGATGTAAGTGATTAGCTTTTCCAGAAGCTTAAGCAGTCAACTGCCACATGTACTGCATGATATTAGTAGCTGCACTAGTAAGGTGAATTTACTGTGCTACCAGCTCTTTTGTACCAAAGGAGCAGGTTGCGTCCAGCCAACTGCCATATTGCAGAGTCTGTCTCTTCATGCATGTTCCACAAGCCAACTAACAGGCAGCAATCTGGAAGTGTTGTCGTCGGGCTAACCCTGTGGTGTCAAGCTCTACTAAATATGGATGGGCACATCAGCATGGAAGTGTTATCATGGAAGTGTGAGTGGGCGTACAAACTACCAAGCTGTACCTGCTTTTCAAATGGACTGCCATGCACAGAATATACACATTACCAAACTGCAGTAACCAAAATAAGTAAACAAATAAAAATGCAGGGAGACACAGACCCTGACTTCAAACTTGGGGAGTCAGATGAAGAAATAGATGAGCAGTTCGATCAGTAGAACAATGTTGTGCATGTGATCATAATAGAAATTTGGCTGTTTTGTTTTGAGCTTTAATAAATCAAGATTTTGGATTTAGTTGATCTGTTGAAACCAGTTATTTGAGTACACAGTGAGCATAATAATCTAACAACTTTGTTGACATACATATCACTAACAAAATACATGGATTACATGATGTGTAGTCCTGATTAAATATATGTGTGTGTAGTATTAAAGTAATCCATTATCTTACCACAAACTTTATTACTCTGTATTTATAGTACATATGTGCAAAGAGAATTTTTAAGATGTCACTGGCTTTGGTCTAGGTAGTTTGTTCATAATGGCAATATTTCATCATGCTGGGCACTTGGCATAGGGTTTGTGTTCATTTAGCTACCTCTCAGAAAGAATGATATCAGAATATTTCCCATGCACACTGAGGATTACAAAGATCACTGCTATGCTTACCAATATGTAATTTGTTTATTCATTTATTTTTTTGCACATGGACTAAGTAAACTGGGGATATATAGTGGTGTGAAAAAGTGTTGCCCCTTCCTGATTTCTTTTTTTTTTTTGCATGTTTGTCACACTTAAAAGTTTCAGATCATCAAACAAATTTAAATATTAGTCAAAGGCAATACAAGTAAACACAAAATGCAGTTTTAAAATGAAGGTTTTTATTATTAAGGGAGATAAAAATCCAAACATACATGGCCCTGTGTGATTGCCCTCCTTTTAAAACATAACTTAACTGTGATTTATCACACCTGAGTTCAATTTCTCTAGCCACACCCTGGCCTGATTACTGCCACACCTGTTCTCAATCAAGAAATCACTTATATAGGACCTACAGTACCTGACAAAGTGAAGTAGACCAAAAGAGCTTCAAAACTAGACATCATGCTGAGATCCAAAGAAATTGAGGAACAAATGAGAAAGAAAGTAATTGAGATCTATCAGTCTGGAAAAGGTTATAAAGCTATTTCTAAAGCTTTGGGACTCCAGCAAACCACAGTGAGAGCCATTATCCACAAATGGCGAAAACATGGAACAGTGATGAACCTTCTCAGAAGTGGCTGGCCGGCCAAAATTACCCCAAGAGCGCAGTGACAACTCATCCAAGAGGTCACAAAAGACCCCACAACAACATCCAAAGAACTGCAGGCCTCACTTTCCTCAGTTAAGGTCAGTGTTCATGACTCCACCATAGGAAAGAGGCTGGGCAAAAATGGCCTGCATGTCAGAGTTCCAAGACGAAAACTGCTGAGCAAAAAGAACATTAAGGCTCATCTCAATTTTGCCAGAAAGCATCTTGATGATCCCCAAGACTTTTGGGAAAATACTCTGTGGACTCATGAGACAAAAGTTTAACTTTTCAGAAGGTGTGTGTGCCATTACATCTGGCACAAAAGTAACACCGCATTTCAGAAAAAGAAGATCATACCAACAGTAAAATATGGTGGTGGTAGTGTGATGGTCTGAATCCTATTGAGATGCTGTGGCATGACCTTAAAAAGGCGGTTCATGCTTGAAAATCCTGCAATATGGCTGAATTACAACAATTCTCAAAGATGAGTGGGCCAAAATTCCTCCACAGCACTCTTAAGGACTCATTGCAAGTTATCGTAAACGCTTCATTGCAGTTGTTGCTGCTAAGGGTGGCCCAACCAGTTATTAGGTTTAGGGGCAATCACTTTTTCACACAAGGCCATGTAGGTTTGGATTGTTTTTCTCCCTTAATAATAAAAACCTTCATTTAAAAAAATGCATTTTGGGTTTACTTATGTTGTCTTTGACTACTACTTTTTCCATTAAACGTCTGTGTTTGTGTCAGCCCTGAAGTGGAATCATTTAGGGGTTTGGCCATCAGAGCACCACTGTCTGTATTTATAATGATAGTTATTGTTATTGTCAATTTTACCATAACCATTTTACTCAAACCAGGAGTACTAAAATTACAATATAAAATATTAGCTTAATAAAAATAAATCCTTTATTCAGTTTATTTATCTAACTTGCACATAAACAAGCCTAGTTAGCAACTATCAATGCTTAATTGCCAGCTAATTAATCTCTCAGGTTGTCCGCAGACAGACATGCCGCCAGAACTCCCAATCCGTCTGCTCCATCCCCTGGTAACTCCTCTGGGCTTGCTGTGCCAGCATCCTGCGTCAGGGTGTAGCCCATGGCTGAGCTTGGGAGGCTTTGGTTCCGTCTTCCATGCATAGGGGTCCACAGCACAACTTTGCTTGCTGGCAGCTCAGGATGTCAGTAGCAGTGGCTGGCTAACCCCATTCTTTGGTATGCAATCTTGTCTTTCACTCACAGAACCTCTTGATACAGCATCTCATTCTTGACATTCTGGCCTGGATTATTGTTGAGGACTTGTCTCAGTATCCTGGTGTAACAGCTGTTAAGAGACCTTTGGAGTTAAGAGTTGAGTGTCCAGTGCTCAAAACCCCTAACTTTGACTTAAAAATTTTATTCCTTTATTTATTCATTTTCTAAGCTGCTTAATTCTAAGTAGGGTCACTGGGAGGCTGGTGACCATCTCAGCCGACTCTGGGCAAAGGCAGGGTACAACCTGAACAGCTCGCCAGACCATTGCAGGGCAACACACATAAAATCAAATCAAATATTAAAAAGCAACAATAAATCAATGTAAATAAAGGTGTCTGGGGATTTCCTTAAATTACACAGTTACACTTATGGGTATGGCACTATATGATAATAATCTATTATTAGCAAACTGAAGTTATCAATAAGGGCATTGGTGACAAGTGTTTTGGCATTGGAAACAATGCTGATTGCCGATCCAGTGCTTTGAATTGTGGTGTACATTCATCAGGTTTCAGGAATCACCACCCGAGCCAACCAGAAACTATGGATGACTAAGAAAGTATGGACAAAGCTAAAGGCATGGAACTCACCCTTCAAGTCTGGTGAAGAGGAGGCACTGAGAACAGCGAGAGCTAACTTGAACTGTGCCATCAGATTAACAAAACATGTTCACAGTCAAAAAATCAAAGACTTTCCGCCAACACCAGGAACATGTGGCAAGGCATACTGGCTATCACAAAATAAAGGGTAGACCCTACCGCATGTGAGTATGACATGGAACTTCCTGGACAAACTCAGGAACTACTTTGGGAGGTTTGAGGCACTAAGCAGTATTCCTGCAGAGAAAGGTGTTGCCCACCAGGATGAGAAAACACTTTATATATCTTGATATAGCTAATGTGCAAAGGACTCTGAGAAGAGTCAATAGACTAAAAGGCTCCAGGCCGGGATAGCATACCTGTGCAAGTGCTCAGGGGCTGTTCAGATCAGTTGGCTTTACCTCTAATGGACATCTTCAACCCCTCACTGGTACTAGTTCCATCCTGTTTCAAGACTGCTACCATCATCCCAGTGCCAAAGAAACCTCAAATTATATTGCCCAATGACTACTAGCCAGACGCACTCACTTCCATCATGATGAAGTGCTTTGAGAGGCTGATAAAAGAGAATAACACCTCTAGACCCCTTCCAGTTTGCCTATTGGCCAAACCGCTCCACTGAGGATGCCATTTCCTCTGTGCTTTACCCGAGCCTCTCTCACCTGGAAGAGAAGAACACCCATGTGTGGATGCTGTTCCTGGACTTTAGTTCAGCATCCAGTTGATACCATCACTGCACAGCATCTGGTAGAAAACTGGAACCCCTGGGCTTTATCACCCCACTGCACAACTGGTTACTTGACTTCCTCACTGAAAGACCACAGTCAGTGCGCATCAGTCAGAACACCTCCAGTGTCATCACTCTTAGCAGAGGCTCCCCTCAGCAATGTATCCTAATCACTCTGCTGTTCACCCTGATGATACATGTCTGCGTCCCCTGAGCTACTACCAACCACATTGTAAAGTTTGTGGAAGACACAACAGTGTTGGGCCTTATCAGGGACAACAATGACCTGGCATACAGAGAGGAGATGGAGCAGCTGGTGCGATTGTGCAGAGTCAACAACCTCATCCTGAATGTGTATAAAACTAAGTAGATCATTGTTGACTTCAGAAAGAATTAGCTCAGCCACGATCTCATCAACAACACTGCTGTAGACACATTAGCAACACTGCTTAGTCCTGTCATCAGCAGCACTAAGTTCCTCTGGGTGCATATCACAGATGACCTCAACTAGTCTTTAAACACTGTGTCACTGGCCAAGAGGGTACAGCAGCATCTGCACTTCCTGAGCAGGATGAGAAGATCGTACCTGCCCCCGCCCATCATTACCACACATCACGTAACGTTGTCACCTGTGGCTAAAATCATTTGTTTTAAGTAGCCCTCTATCTGTTACAATCACATAGTTTTTTTTTTATTACTGTACACATGTACTTCATGTTAATATTGTTTCCAAACATTCGACAAATAGTTTCGCGTCACAATAAAGGTCACGTAACATGACACACTCTGCATGTCCAAGATTACGTTAATTTTGAGCAAAGTCACTTTAAAGCTAAAACCGGCATTTCAAACAAAAAAATTACACTGCTGCTAGAATGTTTTCATGTTTAATACGTAGCGACATAATTTAAATACAATCTGCACAATCCGAATCAATTATATGTGACAAAAACCATTAATGCAGGTAACTTACCTCCTCACAGTGACTCACGTAACCAGCCGTATGGACAAACTTCCCTTGTTTGTAAGCCGAACTTGTGTGGCGAAAGGAAGTCGGAAAAGTGTCCACTGAGCATGTCCAGAAGTAATGAATATTCATGAGACTCGGTCTTGGCGTAAGGGGTTTTTCCCACTGACATGTGAACCAATTTATAAATGAATGTACATTTAATTGGTTTTACAGACATTTCACCTGGGTTTTATTCATGTTGATAGAACGACCTGTATGGATCTTTTAGGACAATTTTTTTGAGTGCAACCAATGCTACCTTCTTTCCAGTTTACTAAAACCAAGTACCGATATTTGCCAGTATGTACTGTGTACTCATATAGATATAGACCAAGATATCAAATATATTGATTTTGACAGACATTACCTTCAGAGGGTTTTTTTTTGCATCAAAATTAGCAAAACCACACATAAAACATCCTTTTTACACTCCAACATTTTTTGTAATAAAACAGTAGTATGAATTTGTAAAATATATTTGTAAGCCTGTAATTGAACTTGACCAGATATGTCTGACTTTCATGCTGGAAAATCTGCAATTTTAGTATGAATAAAATCAAAAAAGAAAATAAAAAAAGAAAGCAATTTTCCTCATGAAATTATCTTTACTATTATTTTGACTTACACTTTAAACATTTATTAAGTTGGACATAAAATTACATGAAATTTGCATGTCCTTTTTACATTTTGATTTTTAATATTACATGTGCAAATACAGGTCTAACTGCAAATAAAGAGCCCTCTACAGTTTCTATATTTCAAATCCTGTGCTGAGCCAATTGCAATGAAATCTCTTAAACTGAAAGTCTAAGTCTAAGGAATGATGGTTTCAGTGACTGGGTGATGGAAACCATGGCAGTGTATAGACTGTAGAGATGCACATTTTACATGTACTTAATGTATTTTATTATTGGAAATGTTAACAAGTTGGCAGTTTAATAAATCTCTGGTAAACAGATTGTTATTAACATTATCTTTGGTTTTGTAGACCTATGTAGACAGTGAATACAGTATAATTCCAATTTCATTACAGACAACCCAGTTAAAATGCAGACTAATGCATTTTCAGTTGTTCAATATGGCAAAATAAACTATGCTAAACACTATGACAAATAAATTATATTATCTCTTTAACTACAGTGTACAGCTGAATTCACACTGAATCATGTGTTTGTCCAACTCTTTGCCCCTTTTGTTGTTGTTGTTGTTTATTTATTTATTTATTCATTTATTTATTTTTAATTGGAGCTTATTATATGTAGGAATTGTTTGCATGCAGCCTAATAATCTAAACACCAAATTCGTGATGAATAAGTGTGCCTTCAAGATAAACAGGCTATGATCACTGGCAAAAACCTTTGGGAATAAAGCAAAGGCTCATGAGAACACAACATATATAGGAACAGAGCCTTGTGTCAAGGTTTTCTAAGTACCAGTAAGCCAAAGAGGATAATAGATGTATCATGCATGGGGTTTTGCCATTTCTGTTTCTAAAAAGAAATGTTTCTGATGACCTTTCTCCAATAGAAAGTGTGTGTGTTTGTTTACAGCTCAGTTTTGTATGATATAGCACTGTATTTTTCTTGTGTGTTGGAGTATCATAAGAAATCTATAAGTATGAATGTATAGAATCGACTTGTATTAACCGTGACACAACATATAATACTGGTGCTGTGCTTGGAATTATGTTGGTTAATATCACGTTTTGAGACAGATTATGTAAATATTGGTAGCAATCTTGTCATAATTGTATGGTTTTTAATTTTTATTTTATTTATTGTTCTTAAAACTGAACAGCATGCAGGATTTCCCACCACAAAATATTTCATTCAGAACTTTTAAGCTGAATGGCTTTTTGACCTTGGGAGAATGGAGACCCATATTATCGATACCCTATTTAATTATGTTTTTACTGTCTACTGTATCAAACTCTACTATAATATATTTAATTGTATCTCAGAAGACACTGCACTCTCCTATGTATGTATTAATAGGTGTTATGAGTACTCTGGATTTGTTTTGGCCACTATTTTTTGTCCCAAGTTTGATGCTTAACTTTTTATTTGACTGGAATGAAATTTCCCTAGTGAGCTGTTTAATACAAATGTTTGGCATTCAGATTTTTGGTGGATTTCAGTCCACTGTACTGGTGTGGATGGCTCTAGATCGTTTCTTTGCTATATGTAGACCACTTTATTATCACAAACACATGGAATTACACAACTTTTTAAAATTTATTTTTGTGCCTGTTATTAGGAATCTATTACTAAATATATTAATAATTTCTTTGGCTGGGAAATTAAATTTCTGTTCAACAAATGAGATGGATCACTGCTTTTGTGAACATATGGGATTAGTGCAATTGGCATGTGGAAATACTTCAATTAACAACCTAATTGGTCTTGTATCTGCTTTTCTTATATCAACATCAGATTTTCTTTTTATTACTGTGTCATATATATTAATATTTGCTTCTCTTATGAAATCAGGAAAAGCTCACTTAAAGGCTTTCGAAACTTGTATTACACATATCATTGTCATGACAGTAAATTTAACTTTTACCTTAATTGCTTTTATGTCATACAGGATAAGAAATAACTTTTCATCAAATATTCGTGTTTTTCTGAGCACGATGTATATACTATCCCCATGTTGTTTCAATCCAATTATTTATGGAGTAAGAATGACTGAAATAAAAAAACAATTTCTGAAATTTTTGAATATTATGAAAGACTTGCCACATTAATATTCTAAGGTAGTCTTTTGTAATAATTAAACATCTGTTTTGGTAAATTGAAATTTGTTAACTTTAAATAATGTTTTGCTATTGTATCAAATAAGTTGTCTGAAATAATTAAATGCACAAAATGTATTCTGAGTACTAAAACAGAGTGATGTTTGTTTACTCAGTCACTCACTTGCTGAACCGTTTTATCCTATGAGGGTTGTGAGGAGGCTAGAGCCTATCTCAGTCGACACTGGGGAAGGCAGGGTACACCTTGAACAGCTTGCCAGACAGTCGCAGGACCAACAGCACACACAACCATTCACACTTATACCTAGGGGCAATTTGGAACAGCCAGTTACTACTGTGCATGTCTTTGGACTGTGGGAGGAAACAGGAGTACCTGGAGGAAACCCACACAAGCACAAGGACAACATGCAAACTCTACACAGAAACTCCCGAGGCCAGGACTTGAACCCAGGAAATAACTTTAAGAAATAACTGAATTGGCCTTATATCTGTTTTTCTCATACCAAGATCTGATTTTCATTTTAATTTCATTTCATTACAGCATCATATCATATATACTACATATCATGAAATTAGAAAAAGGAGGCTATCAACACTTGAATTATCAATATTATTGTTAGGACAGTCAATGATATTATTTATACAGATTGCTTTCATGTCATACAGAATAAGAAATCATTCCCTCACAATATTGTTTTTTTTTTTGTGTACTGTGTATATACTGTTCCCAAGTTGTTTCAAACAATTTTTTTATATAAACAACTGTTATGGATTGTTATGAATCAGTATGAACAACTGATAGAAGAAAAAGTTTATATTACTTTTAAACCATATAAAACGTTTACCACAGTAATACACCAAACATGACAAGTGTCATGGCTTGTTTTGGAGGTTTACTTTGCTGTGCAGTTAATTAAAGTAACCTTTATGACCCCATCTGCACAGAATGATTTTTGAGCATCAAAACTGAATTGTATATTATTAGCAATAGTAAATTTAAAATGCCAGTATCACTCTCACTCACTCATTTTCCAAATTGCCTAATCCTACTAGGGTTGTAGGGAGGCTGCAGTCTATCTCAGTCAATACTTGGCAGGATACACCCTGAACAGCTCGCCAGACCATCACAGGGCCAACACACACAACCATTAACACTCACATTCATGCCTGAGGTCAATTTGAAACAGCCAATTAGCCTGATGTGCATGTATTTGGACTGTGGAAAACTGGAGAAAACCCACTCAAACATGGGAAAAACATGCAAACTCCACACAAAAATGCCTGAGCCCGGCACTTGAACCCAGGACCTTTTGCTGTGAGGTGGATGTGCTAACCATTGTACCACCATGCTGCCTGCCAATATCATAATATCAACAATAACATAATAGCATATTTTGCAATTATATACAGAGTTCTTTATACAAACGATAGCCCTCATATTGTCTATGTTAATATTTTCTATGAATATTTGAGTCCGTGGCCATACTTAATTTGAATACAGTGAACGATTGGGGAAAAAGAGACAAGATAGACAGTTGTTAGTTCCTGTAAAAGCCCAGGGTATATATGTTCTTAGAATGTACATTGTAATAAAGGGGATTTACCGAAATTTAAACATAATATTTTACCTTTTTTTCCAGTGAGCAAGACAGAGGTAATGCTAGATAGAAATGCACTGTTATATACGGTAATAGTTTTGGTGATGCATTTACAGGCAGATTTTTAAAAAATGTTTTGCTTTAGTCAAAGTAATGTTTTATTATTGTGTATTGACATTTAATCAATAAAGTTAATTTTGCTAGTTTAAAGACTACATTGTACCACTTATGTGCATTACAGAATATAATAATGAGATATTTAGCTACATTTCAATACCCAAACTGACAAAAATCCATGCCAATACCAACCTTACACTTAAGTGTGAACATTACATTTTTTAC
>JAQMYF010010862.1:0-16169 GCA_030014195.1 Neosilurus mollespiculum
TGGGCATCCCTGCTTAGACTGCTGCCTCCGCGACCCGGCCCCGGATAAGCGGAAGATGATGATGATGATGATGATGTACTGTATTAATTTCACAAAGGAAACTAGGCTCTGTACTTCAACCATCCAAAGTGAGCACACACACACACACACACACACACACACACACACATACACACACACACACATGCACACACACACACATGTGCACACACACACATGTGCATACACACACACACACACACACACACACACACACACTCATGTATGCATGATGTACGATGCATTTGGCATCTTAACTATCAGACCTGCCCCTTATATATAAAACACCCCTGCATGATAATTGGCTGGAAACCACTAGATAATTAAGGAGCAGGACTCAGAACGTATAGAAAAATACTATACCTTGCCATCCTTCCTCACCTGTGCTTTGCCTCAAATAATTTTTTATGGCCGGAATTCTGGTGAATTAAACTCCTGTCCAAAACAGTTTAGCGTAAACTGCTGCGAACTCTTCCAGAACTTAAAGCATTTATATTCAACCTTCAAAGCATTTAGCTTTAAACTGTGATACAGAGATATCTCTGTAAGTCAAAACAGAGTATGAGGCAGATGTTCACAAAAGAATGACTGTAATTTTGGGTTGGTGTTAATGCTGTGTTTATTCTGCAGGTGTGATCATGACTGCTTCAAGCACCTCTCGGATAACATGTTATATCATCAGAATTCCATTGATAATTCACCCAGAACATTTAAACCTGGACTGATATAGGAAGGAAAGGTAATCATGTTAACTAATTGACCTATATTTTATATATCTGCAGAATATAATCAAACTGATGTCAGGGAAGAAGGCACAAGATATGTGCAAAATCAGTTTGTTCTATAAAAAACCAGCAAACGAATCCAAATCCAGAAGCAGTGTAAGGGTCAGGTTCAGGAAGAAGTTCAGTCATGGTACAAACAGGATCTGAACCACATAAACGGACTAGCTAACAGGTTGGCAGAACTAAATGTTGCCTGAACTACTGCATCTTAACATGAAGATATGAGAGTTCACTAACAGCTGCTACTAATAATGTCGAAATGGGTTGTAGGGGATTGAATGCAAAATGTAGTTCTAACTGTCCATGACTGGGTTCAAATTGTCACTGTTTATTATATGGAAGTAGTAAGGGCGATCAGATTGGCTCTCGAACGGGCTGGATATCCCTGTACTGACCAGTCCGTTAATTTTTTTTCATCGCCCACAATCACTCAACCAAAGTTGACTTGAAATAAACTTACATTTTCTTTTTTGTCTTGTTTCATATCGTATCTAACCTTTTTCTTGGTATAATACATTTCTGTGCTGATGCAAACTGCCTTTTGGCTAAGTGAGTACAGCATCATTTCAAAAAGAAATTGCAGACGCAGCCGAAGAGGAGGAGGGTGTTACAAAATGGCATATAATAAATACCTTATTAACCTTGTTAGTTCAGACAGTGCAGGGAAATTCCAGAACACAGCCTTGATACATTGACTTCTCTATTGCATGGTTGTTAAATTAAAGCCTTGGTCTGGAATGATGCTCCGCTCAAGAGATCCACTATTACCTTTGGTTTAATAAAACCTGCTGTCCTTCCTTTCTTGTACCTTCTACAAGTATGCGAGTGACTACTAGGTATAAAACTCGGATTCACTATCCTGTCATCTTACCTGTTATTTGAGCTGAATGTTAGCATTAGCTTAGCACTAAGAGTTTGGCCACCTTGTAGCTCAGCGGTTATCCAGTGTCTGTAGCTATGGGAATGAGCACTAACATGAACCACTCATTATGTAGCAAGCCAAGAAAGTGTGATAATCACTAGCCAGGTTTGTTGCATTAGGTCAAGTAATTTAAAATTATATGCAATACGATTTAATAAACATTGTGTAATAATGACAATGATACTGAGCTAGCTAACATCCAGTAAGCTATTCTACAAAAGAATATTGTATATTTATATTTTTGATTAAACCAGTGTGGAATTAAAAAGCAACACTTTGTGTTGAGTCAACGGTGTTTTCTTCTTTCTACTCCAGTAGAATTAAATTGATGTATTTTTTTGCGGATTGTCTTCTGATATCTGATATTGTCTGCCGATGTCCTTTCCTATAGCAGGAAAATTGTTTCTGACTGTGCGCTATGGTAGAAATAGGAAATTAATCAAGAAGCTGATTACTGATGAGACAGGCCACGCAAAATTTGCCCTCAACACTAAACCCTGGGGTCAGTACCAAGTCTCATTTCGGGTAAGTGAAGTCTTTGTTTTTTTATTCCCTATATTTTTTCCATTCTCTTTTTAAAAGTGAAACTTCAAGTATTTTCTACTTGTTTCCTCTGACAGGAGGTTGTTTTCACCCGTGTTGGTTGGTTTGTTTGTTTGTTTGTTTGTGTGCAATATATGTAACTCAAAGTTTTTTATGAAATTTTTTGAGAGTAAATTTTTCTGGAGTATGGTGTGGTAAAATAACAAACCATTTAATTTTGGAGGTGATCCGTGCATGGGATCATGTTAAAAAAAATTATAATAATCCCTGAAATCCTTAAAAATGCCAATTTTATGAGAGGAACCAAAATGTTCATCACCACTAGGGGGGGACATTTCATTATAATTATGTCAGGTTATAATAATCCATTGTGCCTGGTGGAAGTACCTTACACTCTATAAGCGCCACGTGAGTTTGTTTGTTAGTCTGTTTGACTGTGTGCAATATACATAACTCACAATGTTATGCACAGATTACTATAGCTATGCCAAATTATAAAAACTTGTCACCGTCATCCATTTGTGCCTGGCGGAGGTTCATCCCACAGTCCAAAGACATGCACATTAGGCTAATTGGCCGTTCCAAATTTCCCTTAGGTGTGAGTGGTGTTATGGTGTGCTGTTCAGAGTGTACCGTCTTCACTCACTCACTCGCTCACTCATTCACTCTTACAACTTCTCACTCATTCACTGTCCTGCTAACTCTTACACTCTCTCACTCACTCTTACACTCACTCGCTCACTCTTACACCCTCTCACTCATTCACTGTCTCACTCACTCATTTACTCTTACACTCACTCTTACACCCTCACTGTCACTCTCTCATTGACTGTTACTTACTAACTCTCTCTTACCTGCTCTCACTCACTCACTGTCTCACTCATTCACTGTCACATGCATTCTTACACCCTCTCACTCTTTCACTGTTTCACTTACTCACTTACTCTTACCCTCTCTCACTCATTCACTCTTACACCCTCACACTCACTGTCTTACTCTTACACTCACTCTTACACCCTCACACTCACTGTCTCACTCTTACACTCACTCTTACACCCTCACACTCACTGTCTAACTCCTACACTCACTCTTTCACTCACTCTCACACCCTCACATGCACTGTCTCACTCACTTACTATTACACTCTCTCACTCACCGACTCCCTGTCTCATTCTCTCACTCACTCATTCACTCACTCAACCCAGGACCTTCTTCTTTGTGAGGCGGACCAGCTAACCACCACACCACTGTGCCACCCATGAGAGAGAAAAATTGTGTAGTTTGTTCATTTATACATTAATTTTCTAAGCTGCTTAATCCTAATTAGGGTCGCGAGAAGGCTGGCACCCATCTCAGCCAACTCTGGGTACACCTTGAACCGCTCGCGGGGATAACACGCATACAACCATTCACACTCACTGACTGACATGGTAACATTCAAACTACACACAGAAACACCCCCACTGAGTCCAGGACTCGAACCCAGGACCATCTTGCTGTGAGGTGGACCAGATAACCACCACCCCTCCGTGCCACCCATGAGAAGGAAAAATTATGTAGTATATATTAATATTAATATTAAGCCATGCGATGGCCTGGTGAACTGTCCAGGGTGTACCCTCAACTCGCCCAGCGTCGGCAAAGATGGGCGCCAGCCTCCCCGCGACCCTATTTAGGATTAAGCGGTTCTGAAAATGAATGAATGAATGAATGAATATTAAAATTAATATTAAGACGTGCGATGGCCTGGCGAGCTGTCCAGGGTGTACCCTCAACTCGCCCAGCGTCGGCAGAGATGGGCGCCAGCCTCCCCGCGACCCTAATTAGGATTAACGGGTCAGAAAATGAATGAATGGTTATTAAAATTAAACTATTTATAACTCCTATAACTATTTAGAGAATGGCTTTATGGGGAACATATTCTTCATGTTATAATGGTTTATTTGTCTCTAGTATTTTCTTTTCCACAGGAATTATGAAAAGATTAACAGACGAGTTGTATACAGGAGACATCGGCTCAGCACACATTATGGATTAGCCTTCCTCTATCTTCAGCCTTTCTACTCCAAGAGCAAGAGTTTTTATTAAATTCACGGCCTGTGGGACAACCTTGAGCTGTGATAGAAGCAAAGTCCTCAGCGAACACTACGGGATAAGCAAAAGGTCAGACCAGGCCAGAGGACTTTATCCTTCTACTACATGGTGCGTTTTGGCTTCTAGTGTAACATTATAATATGGGAATGATCACAGATCAGTACAGCATGAAAAGTTATTTCATTTTGTCTAGTACTGTAATTTTTCTAAAGAAAGATGACATGAATACAACTAAGACAAGCTAATTAATACATGCTATTTTTTATGTTTAATATTCAAATTACGGTTATAGTTCTCAGTGATTTATTTATTGCTGCATTACACAATAGTCTGCAGACCCACCCCAAAAAAAGGGTCTCCTGACTTTTATTAATAAGTGCTGTGACTGGCTGAAATGCAGGAATTATATACACTACCTGGCAAAAAACAAACAAACAAAAAAACACAGATTACAGTACGCAATCGCCATGACATTGTCTCAACAAGCAAACAGCATTACAGCATCAATTTCTTTCCTCAAGTCTCATGACCCTTATGATTTTCATGTGGGTTCTATCATCTGTGTGCGTGTGTGTGTGTGTGTGTTATAGGAAAGGTGACCATCAGAGTGACAGCAAAAGCAATTCAGTCATCAGTTCAGTGTGGAAATAATTTTGTTCCACAGAGAGGATGCATTGATAACGTCATTAAAAAATTGCTAGTGCTGGTGATTACAATACTATCAATAGTACTTTATTATTTTACCTTAAAAAAAAAAAAGATAATTACCCCATAACAAAACATTCTCTCCCTGTAATAAGAAGTACTACATAACAAGAAATACTTACCCCATAACAAGAGGTACTTATGCCATAAAAAGAGGCACTTACCCCATAATAAGAGGAAATTACTACATAACAAGAGGCACTCTCCCAATAACAAGAGGCACTTACCCCATAACAAGAATTACTTTTCTCGTAATAAAATGCACTTACCCCATAACAAGAATCACTTACCCAATAACAAGAGGCACTTACCCTAAAACAAGAGGTACTTTCCCCACAATAAGAGGTACTCACCCCATAACAAAAGGGACTTACCCCATAAAAAGAGGCGCTTACCCCAGAACAAGAAGCACTTACCCCATAACAAGATGTACATTCCTCATAATAAGAAACACTTAACCCATAACAAGAAGTACTTACCCTATAACAAGAGGTACTTTCACCATAACAAGAGGTACTCACCCCATAACAAGAGGCACTCTCCCCATAATGAGGTACTTACCCCATAACAAGAAGTACTTACCCCATATCAAGAGGCACTCACCCCATAACAAGAGGTACTTTCCTTGCAATAAGAGATACTCACCCCATAACAAGATGCACTCTCCCCATAACGGGGTACTTACCCCATAACACGAGGTACGTGCCCCATAACAAGAGGCACTTATGCCATAACAAAATGTACTTTCCTTGTATTAAGATGCACTTACCCAATAACAACAGGTACTTTCCTCATAATAAGATGCACTTACCCTATAACAAGAGGTACTTTCCTCGTAATAAAATGCACTACCCCATAACAAGAATCACTTACCCCATAACAAGAGGCACTTACCCTATAACAAGAGGTACTTTCCCCGCAATAAGAGGTACTCACCCCATAACAAGAGGCACTTACCCCATAAAAAGAGGCGCTTACCCCATAACAAGAAGCACTTACCCCATAACAAGAGGCACTTACTGTGAGGAGACAGTCTGACTCCAGGCCTGCTGTTACCTCACCAACCAGCAGAGGGCGGCACACCACCAACACCCTTCCCTCCAGTAGGGGGAGAGGAGCCGCGCCTGCTGGCAATTAACCATTAGGCACAAAGCCTATTTAAGGAGCCAGCACCGTTTAGAAGGTGCTGGGTCTTTGTATGTGTGAAGTCACACGTTTCACAGCTGGTATATGGTATTTCTTTCCCTAGGCTTCATGTGACCAGGTGCTGTGTTTATGTTTTGTTAAATGTGAAAAGAAAAAAGAAAAAGAAAGAAAAAAGAAAAGAATATAAAAGAATAAAAGGTTTCTGTTAAGAGAGTGGGTACTCCCGCTGTTACCTGCTATTTTTAGGCAAGGCCGGTTCTCTCTCCCGGCATCCTAATTTGCGTTTTTCCCCCTGTCTGTGTTCTAGTCCCCATTTCTGGCTCAGCATTTGGGCCCTAAATAAATAAGGCAAGTGGCGATGACACGTCCGTCGTTGACACGGTACAAAAAGACCCAGCCAGCATTGACCCAGCTGGGCCAAATGAGAATGAGAGGGTCAGAAAAGCCTTGGCCAACCAGGGAGCGGCCATTGGGTGGCATGAACTAGCACTGCAGCAGATAACAGCGCAGTTGAGTCAAATCACTGAGACCCTGCAGGCTCTGGTCATGCCCCCAGTGGGCGTAGGCCCTAGCTTAACCCGGCCACAGCAACCTCCCCCTACCCACGATCCGCTCCCTCATTCTGAGCCCCCCCTATCTCCACCTGAGAGGTTTGATGGGGATAGGGAGCGGTGTCGTGGGTTCCTTCTTCAGTGCTCCCTAATTTTTAAACAGCAACCCTCGACATTTCCTACGGAGAGTTCCAAGATAGCTTACATCATAGCCCTGCACACTGAGCAGGCATTAACCTGGGCCACACCCATTTGGGAGAGCCAGGCTGAGGTTTGCCACTCCTTAGCCGAGTTTACCCAGGCCCTCCGTAGGACCTTTGACCACCCAATCTGCGCCAATAATTCCAACACCAGACTGCTGCGCATCTGTCAGGGCCGATGCCCGGTGGCAGATTATGCAGTCAAATTCCGCATTCTGGAATTTGGCTGCTCTCCTGGCTGCTTACTCCCAGGGCCTTAGCGAGGAGCTTAAAGATGAGCTAGCACCTCGCGACCCAGCAACCTCCTTGGAGGAATTAATTGAGCTGTCTCTTAAATTGGACAACCGGCTCCGAGAGCGCCGGAGGACCAGGGAGCAGGAGAGGGCACCCAAGGTGGTCATGTCTGGCTCCAGTCTGCTCGATGTGAACACTGGAACCCCATTAGATGTGGAGCAGCCAATACAACTTGGGCATGCCTGGCTCTCCCGGCAGGAGCGTGAGGCACGCATACAGGAGGGTCGGTGTCTGTATTGCCAATGCCAACATGCCAGTGCCAACAGCTCTGCCTAGGGGTCTCAGAGACCCCAACCAGAGACCCCTCTCTTACCATCCACTTGCCAGACCTCTCTAAGGTCCCATCCATGTATTGGGACCTCGGGGAGGTCTTTAGTAAAAAGAAATCCCAGCTCCTGCCAGTACATAGGCCATTTGACTGTGCCATAAACCTTCTGCCTGGTACCAGTCCACCCAGGGGTCGGCTGTTTTCCCTATCAGGTCCTAAACGCCAGACAATGGGTGAGTACATCCGGGAGGCACTGGCACTGGGCTTCATACGGCCATCCACCTCCCCAGCAGGGGCTGGATTCTTTTTTGTGGGGAAGAAGGACGGGGGCCTAAATAGGGTCACCATTAAGGACCATTACCCTCTGCCCCTCATGGCCTCAGCCTTCGAGGCATTGCAGCAAGCCTCCATTTTTACCAAACTGGACCTGTGCAGTGCCTACAACCTTATCAGAGTTTGCGAAGGCGATGAATGGAAGACAGCGTTCACCCCGTTAGGTCATTATGAGTATTTAGTTATGCTGTTCAGCCTGATGAATGCCCCTGCTGTCTTCCAACGGTTCATCAATGAGGTCCTGAGGGAAACCCTGGGTCACTACGTGTTCGTCTACCTAGACGACATTCTTATCTATAGTAAGACTGCAGACGAACATGTAGCCCATGTTAGACGGGTCCTCCAGCTGCTCCTGGAGAACCACCTGTTTGTTAAGCTGGAGAAATCCATCTTCCATGCTCAGTTGGTCATTTTCCTTGGATTTGTGGTGTCCAAGGGACAACTGAGCATGGACCCAGGAAAGATTAAAGTGGTAACGGCCTGGCCACGCCCCACATTGCTTCGGCTCATTCAGAGCTTTTTGGGCTTTGCCAATTTCTTCCGTCATTTTGTGCGGAACTTTAGCTTCATCACAGTGCCACTTACTTCCCTGACAAAGAAGACCTCAGGGCAGTTTCAATGGACATCTTAAGCCCAGAGGGCCTTCGATGAGCTAAAGAACCACTTAGCTACTGCCCCAGTGCTCCAGCTTCCCGATCCTCAACTTCTCTTCATAGTGGGGGTAGACGCCTCAGATGTGGGGGTAGGGGCAGTGCTGTCTCAACGCTCAGGACAGGACAACAAGCTTCACCCTTGTGCATTCTACTCACACCGCCTCACTCCTACAGAGCGTAACTATGATGTTGGGGACCGGGAGCTCCTAGCTGTGAAGCTAGCCCTGGAGGAGTGGAGGCACTGGTTAAAGGGGGCTCAACATCAATTCCTGGTCTGGACAGATCATAAGAACTTGGCTTATCTCCAACAAGCCAAGCGTCTTAATCCAGGCCAGGCCAGGTGGGCCTTGTTCTTCACCCGGTTTGACTTTGTGCTGTCTTATCGGCCAGGATCAAAGAACACTAAGCCCGATGCCCTCTCCCATCAGTGGGCATTTCCTCCCGCAAACCAGGAGCTGGAGCCTATCTTTCCCCCCTCTCGGATCCTAGCCCCGATTCGCTGGGACATAGTTAAGGTGGTCGAGCGTGCCCAACAGAAGGAGCCAGACCCAGGTGGGGGCCCCCCAGGCCGGCTCTATGTACCAACTACGGTACAACCCAAAATACTCCAGTGGGGGCATACAACCCCCTTTTCAGCTCACCCAGGTGTGAGCCGCACCCTGGAACAATTTTGTTGCTGCCTGTAGGGTGTGTGCCTGTAATAAAGAGCCCAGGGCTAAACCTGCAGGGGTGCTCCACCCTCTACCCATGCCATCACGTCCCTGGTCCCACCTGGCGTTGGACTTCATCACAGGTCTACCCCCTTCCAAGAGTAACACCGTAATCTTAGAGGTGGTCGACCGATTCTCCAAGGCCTGCAAATTCATTTCTTTTCCCAAACTGCCTTTAGCCAAGGAGACAGCTGAACTACTCCTCTGCCAAATCGCCAGAGTCCATGCTATACCGGTTGACATGGTCTCAGACCGGGGTCCACAATTTGCCAGTTGCTTCTGGAGAGCCTTTTGCCAGTTGCTGAGGGCCTCGGCAAGCCTCTCTTCTGGCTACCTCCCCCAGTCAAGAACGTGTCAACCAGGACCTTGAGAGAACTCTCCGGTGCCTGGCCTCCTCCAATCCCTCCTCTTGGTCGGATCACCTCTTCTGGGCAGAGTATGCCCATAACACCCTCTGGCATGCCTCCCTGGGGATGTCCCCATTTGAGTGCCAGTTTGGGTATGCCCCGCCCCTGTTCCCTGAACAAGAGGTAGAGGTTGGGGTCCCAACAGCAGAACAATTTGTTCAGCGCTGCCGTCGGGCTTGGGAGAAGGCACGTTCAGCTCTCCCGTAAATTGGCCCCTCGGTATGTGGGGCCATTTAAGATAGTGAGATGGATCAATCCTGTGACTTACCATCTCCTACTAACCTCCTCCATGCGTATCAACCCTATGTTTCACGTGTCACGCTTGAAGCCAGTTCTAACTAGCACCCTTACCCCTAAGATACACAATTCCCCACCAGCACCCTGGATGGTGGACGGCTCCCCAGCCTACACCGTCCAGTGCATTCTGGACTTACGGTGGGTTAGGGGTACCACCCAGTACTTAGTGGACAGGGAGGGTTACGGTCCAGAGGAGCGCTCGTGGGTCCCAGCACGGCGTATTCTGGACCCCAACCTCATCTGGGCCTTCAAGCAGGACCGGGCCGCAGGGTTGGGAACGTCAGGGGCTGTTCCTAGAGAGGGGGGGGTCCTGTGAGGAGACAGCCAGACTCCAGGCCTGCTGTTCCCTCACCAGCCAGCAGAGGGCGGCACACCACCAACACCCTTCCCTGCAGTAGGGGGAGAGGAGCCACACCTGCTGGCAATTAACCATTAGGCACAAAGCCTATTTAAGGAGCCAGCACCGTTTAGAAGGTGCTGAGTCTTTGTATGTGTGAAGTCACACGTTTCACAGCCGGTATATGGTATTTCTTTCCCTGGGCTTCATGTGACCAGGTGGTGTGTTTATGTTTTGTTAAATGTGAAAGAAAGAAGAAAAAGAAAAAAGAATTAAAGGGTTCTGTTGAGAGAGTGGGTACTCTGGCTGTTACCTGCTATTTTTAGGCCAGGCCGGTTCTCTCTCCCAGCATCCTAGTTTCCGTTTTTCCCCCTGTCTGTTTTTTAGTCTCCATTTCTGGCTCTGCATTTGGGCTCTAAATAAATAAGGCAAGTGGTGACGACACTTCCGTCATTGACACGTTACAGAAAATGGGATAAGTTCAGGTGTGGGGTACCAGAGATGCCTTTGGCAGAATTTCAAGCAACTTTGGGTGACTTCTGGCCTGGTTTCTGTGTAGCTGTTCATCTGATTCATGAAGGCAGTATCGTGTCAGAAATGCCTGCCCAGAGAACAGCCCAACAAATTCTCCATTGTATCACACCATCATACCTCCCTAGGATCCAAACTGATTTTGAATTAGAGACTTCAGGAAGTAGATGGCCTTACTCATCCATCGCGCATGGAGATCCAGTCCAGTCAAGTTCTGCTCATTCCCTCCAGGCCAAACCACAATAAGTTCCGTCAATTCTTTGTAGTCATCTCTAGGAAATGTTTTTGGCTTCAGTGTGTCAGATGCCAACACTAGAACATTTTCTGCGTGTTCCTTCAAGGTCTCACTAGCTTTTTCATCATCGAATTTGACCAAATTGTCCATGTCTATTTGCATGTGCTTCCAGTTTGATTTTGGTCAACTTTGAACCTGGATCTTTAGTAATTCCTTTGACATTCTATGTGGCATGCTTTATGTGCAGTTCATACACATGCTTCCGACACGCCAAGCACAGTAATGCGCCTTCATGCCTGGACTCTATCAGTGAACGTGCACCATGTCAGGCACTTGTGTTGGCACCTGTTGTGTCAAATACCATGCCGACCATGTTTCCAGATTCATTCAAGTCTTCTATCAAGTCTTCCTGAGCAGACCCTGTGCCATTTGGAATTTTTGGTACGCCCAGCAGCTTGTTGAAGTTGTCGGCAGATCCCTCCCCATCAAAGTTCACTCCTGCAACACACACAACAACGATCACTGAGTCTTCAGCCTTTCGTTTGGAGGAGCTAGCCATCCCAGTGGATGATGGCAAAATCTGCTCGTTTGAAACCTTCCGTTTTTGCATTTGCCTTTCTTTCCCGAATGTCCTTGCTTTTCCTGCACCATGCCATTAGCATTGCCCTCTTTGTTAGCTTAGTCCTGGCTTAGTCCCAGCCTCCTGTTATGGCTATTGGAGTCACCAGGTCCATCTTCTTTTTTTTTCTCCGGGCTGCAGTCTTCTGAACTGCTGGCATCACTAGAATCAGGCCCTTAGCTAATCACTCCTTCCTTATGGATGTCAGCACTGTTGTTTTTCTGTAACCTTTCCTGCATTTTTTTAGCATAGTCCACCCTTCATTGCCGCGTGAAGTCGCTGTCGTGCAAAGTTTTTCACAACCTTTGGTTTTCTTGGTCGCCTTTCCAAATGTCAGCCACACACCAAACTGATGGATATAAATGTCCGTGATCTTACTCTTGACCTTACATATTGCTTCATTCAGTATAGTGCGTGATGTGTGGATGTCAAGAACTCTGGCAAGAATATCACCGTTCTTGGGCAATTTAGAAATGCTAAGGATTCCTAGACCATGTCCAACCAGGTAGTGGTCATTTCTTAAAGGACGATTCCTGTTGACAGCAACTGATTGGCTGGATTCTTGTTTGACATGATCAACAAGACTATGGGCAGAATGACTTCTTATTTTCCCTGGTGTGGTAGTGGCGCTGAAGAATTTCTACGTCTTGTTGATTGGACAATTTTTCCGAGCCTTAAACTTTGTGGTTTTATTGTGGTCCCTTTTGGTTGTTTGGATTCATCCATTACTTTTGAACACTACACAAATTGTTCACAATCTGGAAGCGCACAGATACACAACACTTAAAACAACAGTTCCGCAATCTCACAAGCTCATCAAAGCATTAACATTGGTCATGTCACTGGTCAGCACAGCCTCGTGAACAAATAACGCTTGGCAAATATTTCTACCAGTGAGCATGACACAATGTTAATGTGACATTGTAGGTGTATTTTCATACCATATTCAGCTTCTGCACCCCTAAAAACCTGTCAAATGACATATTACATGACCAATTTTTAGGAATTTTGGGTGAAAATTGCATCATTTTGGCTGCCATTTTTTAAAAAAAAGTGGTGGCAAATTTGTTGGAAAAATTCTGAAACTTTTCCTGCTGCAACATCTAGCCTTTTAGCAACCCAAAACCAAAAAACCCCAGAATAGATTAATTAATCATGGTCGGTGAATTCTGTCACTTTGCTGTATGACATCACATGATTTTTGGGTGCCATTTTCAAAAAAATGTTGACAAAATCGCAATTTTGGAGAGAAAATTCTGAAACTTCACATGATGCCTATTTATGACCGAGAGAAACCTATGAAAACATCCTGCATTGGATTCTGAAAACTTTTCACAAGATTGTACACCCTAATGGTCCCATACATATAGTGAGCTGTAATACACTATGTGATCTGATTCCTTTCTATCAGATCCAGCAGTAACAGGGTCAGTAGTTTGTGGTACAGTAGCTCTTCTGTGGGATAAGACTAGACGTTCTTGCCTTCACCAGTAACTGTCCAACAAAAGTACAATGTTTTCAGTATTTTTACTGACCAATTTATTATTATTTTTTTTTTAAATAAGATTAAAAACTTCACAGAATATTCCATTAACAGTAATTGGTAGCAGGTGACGAATCATGATTGGGTATAAAAGTAACATCCACTAAAGGCTCAGTATCATCATGTAAAGATGAGTCATGACCCACCACTTTTTTTGAATTTCAGATTTATTATTATTATTATTTTTTTATTTTTCCATTCAAAAAGTATATTTTTTAATGCAATACTGCAGAAATCTACAGTATATTGTGAAAAGATTCAGGAAATTCAGAGACAGTCATTTTGTTAAAGGGTACAGTTAAAAACAATTGCTGGATATGTGTGACCTTCGTCCCCTCAGGTGAAACAGTAATGAAATTGTGACAAATATAGACACATGGGCTCAGGAGTACTTTAAAAAGCTGTTGTCATTTAAAATTGCCGTTAAAAACAAAACAATCGCCATTCTCAAAAAAAAAAAAAATCAATTGCCTTTAAAAACAAAAACAAATCAAACAAATAGAATAAAATATTCCATTGCTGCATCCAGAAATAAAAACTGAACCTGCATTATACAAGGAGAAAGCCATACATTTGTAAACTGAAACTCTGGGCCTGTGCTCACTTCCGAAGGAGTGAAAAACCATGTGCTGTGGTCAGATCAGTGTACATTTCAGCTTGTTTTTGGAAAAAAAACAGACACTGAGTTCCTTATGCCAAACATTAACATGATTGTTATCAACAGGTGCAAAAGACAGTATGACATCTGTGATGGCATGGGGGTGAATCAGTGCTCACGGCATGGATGAGTTTTGTGTGAATGTACCGTTGATATCGTGGTATATACTGGGATTAAGGATCGACGTGAGTTGCCAGCAAGGTGGTGTTCCTTTCCAGGAAGTCCATGCTTATTTCAGTAGGTTAATACCAGGACTTAATCAGCACAAGCTACAACAGTGGGGCTTCATAGTATGGTTAACTGGCCTGCAGTCCAGGTCTGTCTCATATTGAAAATGTACAGCGCATCATGAAGAGAAGAAACCAAGCTTTTTGGAAAAATTGGGTTTGTAGATAAACATGACAATAATCACCATGACATCACACTTAACTGTCCTTCTGTTCTCTGTATTTTCTCATACTGCCAAACAAAATAATAGGAATAAAAATTTATTATCTTTCTGATTTTCCCACCTTTATAAAATATCAGACCACCTGATTTCTAAACTGTTAAACCCAGAACTTTGCTGTGATCACATGATTCATATGGCAAGGATTGTTTCTGCATCAAGTTCATGATAGACACTTTAACGTATTATTAACCTTATTATTATAATAAAGTATTATAATTAAATGATTGAGTTAGAGATTTGATGAAATTTAATTTCAGTCATGCTCATAAAACCGAAACCTACAACCAAGTCTGCATAAAACGGTTTAAATTTAGAGTACCGATATTGTTCATACTTATAGTATAATTAGTGTGTGGGTGAAACTTTCAAGCGATACAGACGCTTATTTTAACATAAATGACCATAAAAAGCACAAGACTGGTAATTTTATCCTATGGATTACAAGCAGAGTCTGAACTGTGGGGGTTAGCAGTCTTTTTCCCCGGAAGTGAGGTCAACAAGTTGGGCGGGGTTGACGTCTCTTGTGGAAATAGTGAGACGGTGAATCCAAAATGGTTTATGCAGCTAACGTTTTGCCAACTTGGCTTTCCTGTCGTCAGTTGGTTTAGGAACAAAAAGAAATGTTTTCTGTGATTTCTGCACTTGTTGTTTGGGCAGCTCAGCAGTGAACAATAATGTGTTATGGTGCACGGGGTCAATGACAGAGCCCAGCCAAAACAACAAGTTTGCTTCACTACCAGGCTGGAACAGCCAATCAGAACGGAAACATGTCTCTGAGCATGCCTAGAGTTGTATCACTCGCACACACTTTAAAATCAGGCATGGGCTGATGTTATACGTGATTGTTTTATATAGCTAGTAACACCAATTCACCACAGGTACACTTTAACTGGTTTTCATGGTAACTGGACACAACATGGAAATGACCTTTTCTTTACTTCTGATTGACTTCTGCAAATTCGTCAAGACTATAAATCTGATTCAGAGGTAAATCTGACGCTCCACATAGTTGTTCAATAAAAGCTAAACATGTGTCCTGTCTGTGTTTTGCACCAAAACAAACTATACAAACCAAAACAAATGAATTACATTTATAAACTGTTAGACACTTAAAATAAGCGAGTTGGGTTTCGAACCCGAGCCTGTGGGTTAAAATTTGTTATAGACCAGCACATCTAACGACCTGAGCTACCACTGTTGAGAGCGCTGTGAATAATCTATATTCTCTCTCGCAAAAGCACAGCTAAACCCATGTGATTATTAATCCCGACGTAACATGGCTCTCCGTGTTATCTGGTGTCAGTAACCCACTCTGTACTAACAAAAACTGGAAATTTTATCTTATTTTCTCCTCTTATTTCTCTTACACCTCGCTTTGTGCAGTTGTTTATATACCTGTTTATATGGAATATCTCTGGCTAGTTTGGGTTGTTTATATGGAATATCTTCGGTTAGTTTGGGTTGTATATGTGGAATATCTCTGGTTAGTTTAGGTTGTTTATATGTAATATCTTCGGTTAGTTTGGGTTGTATATGTGGAATATCTCTGGTTAGTTTAGATTGTTGATATGGAATATCTCTGGCTAGTTTAGATTGTTGATATGGAATATCTCTGGATAGATTAGATTGTATATATGGAATACCTCTGGTTAGTTTAGGTTGTATATATGGAATACCTCGGGTTAGTTTAGGTTGTATATATGGAATACCTCGGGTTAGTTTAGGTTGTATATATGGAATACTCTGGTTAGTTTAGGTTGTATATATGGAGTACCTCTGGTTAGTTTAGGTTGTATATATGGAATATCTCTGGTTAGTTTAGGTTGTATATATGGAATGTTTCTGGAT